>PVHY01004782.1:0-90121 GCA_004024945.1 Uropsilus gracilis | reverse complement strand
TTCAGCTCACACATAGTCATTAAAAGCTACAAAAAGAACCATTGTCTTGTTTCTTTGTACATTTAAATCTAAGCCAGTTCTATGTGGGATGCTTGGCAGTCTCCATGCACACCTACCTGAGAATAACCTTTCCTCTAACATTGCTATTAGGGCTCAAGCTTTTGGCCAAAAATCCTTCAAAGATGCAATATGCCAGAGGTTTTCTATTTTTCTATTTAAAATATTGAATCCAGGTAGCCAATCATAATTTTAAAGCTCCTTGAAATCATGTTAGCATTGATAAATCAACCTGCCAGTAACAATTTTAATGAGAAGATTTCCTTTCTCATGGCACATCCCTCTCCATACTAAAGTATAAATGATCTTCTTTGATAGCTTTCCAAGCTCTACACAGAATATCAGAACACTACCTTGCTCAAAATGATACATGAACTTTTATTATCCTGAAAAACACAACAAAATTCAGTAGATTTGAGAAAAACCCCTTCCTAGTTATATTTCATAATAACAACAGTAATGTCAGAGCCAAAACAAATAATACAGATCTATTTGTACACAACCACTTTTCCATTTGGCCATGTGGCTTAGGAAACTTTGAGTCAAGAACCAAGTACTTAAGAATTAGCCACCATGAAAGATATTCCAAGAACATGGTTGCAGGGAGTGTTCAGTCTTTCTAGTTTCATATCACAGCCTCGAAAAACTTTAGAGCTGGGTTTGAATAACAATATTAATGCATAAAATTTGTACTTGTTCATTGCTGGTATTCAGAAATTTATATTCTTATAAAGAGCCTTAATGTCCTATGAACTTGCTAAATTAGCTTATGAGTTTTAGGAGTTTAGGTATGTTCTACAGGTCTTAGGCTATTCAAGTGCCTGATTAACTGTACTCCCCCACCTAATATGTGTTCATGTTAATCTTCTGTTTCTTAGGTCTTGAGTAAGTCCTAACTGATTAACCTGTAGTACGAAAAAAAAAAATTCTGTACCACGTTACAAAATAAAGCAATCCGTGAATCTACTGAAGACTGAGGCATCATTACCCCCCTAATTTACCTTGACCCTATTACACTCATAAGAAGAAAGAAGATATAAGTACTTTCACTGATCTCCTAACTTCTCATCCTACATATTTATATTGTAATTGATTATCTTTATAATACAGTCATATTAACACTTTAAATACACAGCAGAGAGTGACAGTGAGGAATGAAATCTTATAGTGTAGACATTAAGAGTCAATATTATTTTAGCATTCACTTTTCCTTTCAAGTGTCTTAAATTCAAATTAATTGATCTGGTGAAATTAACGTGTTAGCAAAAATCACTAATATGTTATGTGTTTCATCTTATTCAGATTAATTCAGATTTATGATCAATCAAATGGTAAGATAACTTATAAAATGCTCAAAATATACTCTGACATGTAAGGAATAATTTAATAGCTTCCTACAAACATATCTTCATTTTCCTACCTTCATTAAATAAGCAATGTGGAAAATACATAAGGAGGAAGTTCATAAGTATATGAATAAGTATAAGAAATTCATAACTACTTCATAAGTAGGAAGTCATTTCTAGGTTGAATTAAAATATAAGCATCCTTTTCACATAAATTCAACACAAAAGATTTGAGTGAAGGATCCAGAGTACATTGAAATAAATCTAGAAGTCTTTTCTGGTTTCTAAAACTATGGTATTTCTCCACCAAGATTGACCTAATGAGTCACAAATTTAAAAACTGCCACTTTTCTTACTTGCAGTAATTTTAGTATTCAATGGGTTAGTCAGCAATGAGTCTTTGAGAGTAGGACCAGTGGGTTGGTCAAAGTTCCTGATATTTCTGGACATTATCAAGATAAATAAATTCAGGAGTTCACAGCTGCCATGAACTCCAAATATCATTATGAAAATAAAGAAATAAACAAACATGTAGATCAACCACTGAGAAGAACAAAAGAATCTGGATTGCATTCACTGTGTTCTTTGATTCTTCCTGCTAACAGTAAGAAACTCAGAACTGGTGCTTGAATTAAAATTAAAATCAAATCTACACTAAGAACTCAACCACCATGAATAAATAATTATGAGTCATTATACTAAATAAAGATTTTCTAAAACTTTTTTAAACTAAATCTGAATCATCTATCTACCTTAACTGCCCATTTCTTTTTCACATTGCTTCTTAAATTTTAAAATCCTATGATCCCATATAACTAAATTATTTCCTAAGGCTCATATGTGTAGATGATGAGCTATTTTTAACTCCTGTCTTCTGGGCAATTTAAACACATGGGATATGTATTTAAATCCACAATTTGGGCAACTGGAAAAGATTTCGAGAACCTGAATTAATTTCCATGTGGGCATTTTAAGACCAGAAAAAAATTGAAAGGAAGCAATGTGTCATGATGCACAGCACACTTTAAACTGAGATATAAACAATTCTGCTTTTCAACACAATAGAAAGTAGTGGGTGCTCCTTCAACTTCTAAGCAAACAATCAATTGCCACACAAGATTATTGCCCTTTGGGATTAAGAACTTGGCCATGGGATCTTGGCCACTGCATCCAAGAGACTTTGTCAGAAATCACTCTTCTCGGTATGACAGCACATTTGCTTCAAAGAAAATCTTTGAAGATACCATTTGGGTTCAGATGTTGTTTCCATATTAACAAACTAACATGCATATCCCATATGGATAACTTTTCTCCAAAGGTGGTGTTTTCAGCCACAAAAAAAGCCCACAGGTGAATGTCACAACAAGTTAATCTAATGTACTAGTATAAACAATGATATTAAGATGTCTTAGTATATTAAATTTTAATATTACATAGAATATCAAAATTTTAGAGTAGATAAAGTGATTATAAGAGATCAAGATTTATATTCATACACACCCACATAAATACTATTACCACTATAAATCAAATAATTGCATTCAGAGAAGGAGATACTGTTAACAGTAAATACATTTACTTGTTTATGTATACTTACATTGTTTTTAAAAAAATTTGGGTGTGACCTGTTCTCAAATGAAATAGAAATCCAGTCAGATCAAGAAGAAGTCTTTGCTTAACTTTCCAAACATGGTCTCTTAGGTAAATACCAATCTTTCTAAATCATAATTCATTCCAAAATTCAATCAATCCTCTATTGATTGTACTAGGAATGGGGGATACTGAATCAAGGAACAGTCCTGCCCTACAGAAGTTTCTCATCTGATAAAAGGGATGAATGAAAAAAGACTGAGAGAACTACAGTAACAAGCAATTCATAAATTACCGCCTGAAGCAGGGAGACAAAAAAAAAAAATGTTTTGACCCCCCAGGTGAAGTTGTGTGAAGAATTCAATGATGAGAAAGAATCTTGAGTATCTTGGCGAATTGACTGAAACTTGACAAGGAGACAAGACCAAGAGGAGAGCGGGCATTACCAGGCAGAGCAAACAACATGTGTACACTTACAAAGGCGTGAAACTGCATAGCATGTTTAAGAACTGTCATTGGATGCAAACACAGAATAGTGGTGTCCATATAGTCTGTGATTTCCTTATAACAAAACATGCATTAAAGTCACCTTGCTTCTCTTCTCATCTTCAACACTTGAAAAAATCTGTGATTTCTCCTTGAAATTTTACAAGAGTATCCAAAATACTTGCCAATGTAAATTTATAAATGCCATTACCATAACTGTAAATTCACAAATGACTTAGAGTTGATCTTAAATGAAGACAAAACCCTTTATAATTGTTTCCATCACCCTTAGATATCAGTTCAAGTATTTCGTTCAGTTCTTTATTCAGCAGCAACAACTAGTAGAAGTTATTCCTGGAGCACAGAGCAGAGATTAAGATCCTTAAAACTTCAACACACCTTGGTTTGAATCTTGCTTTTGTTTCTCAATAATTACAAGACCCTAAATAAGTTTTTGGTCTTCTTTAGCTTAAGTTTCCTAGTCTGCATAACAGGTATTATATTAGCACATATCTAAATGGAATAATTTAATACCAAATTAAATGACAATATATGTAAAAGAAATATACTTAAAATGAGACAATTCAGTGTTGCTCTGTTAATATAAGCAAAACTAGGAGTTTATGCAATTATACAGTTAACTAAAAACAAATCTCCAATTTTTTTTGGAAATAACTAGCTATTTTGCTTATAAACTGAGTTTTTAGATAAAAATGACTTGGGATTTGATTTTTTTTCTTATTCTAAGTAGATAAAGCCAAACGAAATTTATGATTTCACTAAATTCCCTAAATGTCCTGGACTTTGGTCATCATATTTTTATTCTCTATCAAAAGATGTTTATATTATTTATTATAAATAGATGAGCGAAAGAAAAATACCTAAGAAGGGAATATTGGGATATCTGAGAAGGCTAAAAGCTCATAAACAGCAAACCACAGTTAAAATAGGCAGTTAGTAGAAGCCCACAAGAGTAATTTCCATGGGCACCTTGATAGATTAGCACTGTTGCTTGGCTAACTCATCAGTGGATGGGATAACACAGTGCTTTTCAAACCTGACTGTATATTAAAATCACTTGGGGATCCTTCAAGCTCCCTGGTGCTTTCTGCTAGTGGCCTTGACATCTGTATTTTTTAATGATTCAAAGTGTAAGCAGGATTGAAAAGCACTGGGGCAGCATTATGCCCATACATAATTTCAAAAACAAGAGAAAAGAAAATTATTATATGCAGAGACACATGAAGATAATCACATTCTGATTTGTATTTATCTTAATTTTATAAAGGGAAAATAATCTCCATTAAAAATATCTTTTGTTTTATTTAATTCAATTTAACTGTGATGTTTATACTGAATGCTTGCTATGTATACTATACATTAAGTTAATAACTGTCAGGAATATTATTGAAATGTCAATAACAGTTCTTGGCAGAAGGAATAATCTGATTAAGGAGACAATGTTTACACACATAAACATTATTAGCAGTAGGTATGACATAATTTAGGCACAATTGAATAGTGTGATTCCCAAGCTCTTGGGGGAGGTCTGGAGAAATGGTCAATGTGGTGGGAATTTCTGGGGAATATTTTCAGAAAGCTAAAGGAAATTGAGGCGGGCATCAACATGGTAAGATTTATGAGAGTAGAGAACAGAGAGGAAGGAATTTCAGCATTTATTTCTATAAATGTACATTGGGAAAAATCCAAATTTCAAATTATCTTTCTAGACACGTCTATTGATTATCTTGTTTCAAAGTGTATGCAGCCTGCTCTTGGCCTCCTTCAAGGTTCTCCTTTCTTCATAAGTCTATGCCTGTGTAGAATGTAAACAGACATCATGATAAAATGATATGGATCTTTCTACAAAGGAAAAACCTTTAAGATTATCTTCTAGGGAAAAACAAAATCAAAGCAGAAAATGGAACAACCTGGTAAAAACCAGATATTTTTTAAACCCTTGAATGCCTTTAATTTTCACTCATTGTCCAAGTGGGTCCCCTGGCATTTTATTCTCTTGGCTAACGTTCGACTTACCATTTTTCTTCATTCTACTGTCTTGGTCCCTGTATTTGATTGTGTCCCTTCTTTAAATTGTTGGCAGTATTTACTTTAAAGTAGGTTTTAATATTGGTAGAGAATTTCTTTTCTCTAATTTGCAATTTGTAGTTGGGAAATGGTCTGCTCTTTGTTTCAGGTTGTTTAATATTTTCCAATACAATATTCCTTCTTGCACTTCAGTGGGTTCATTTACAAAATATTTAATGTCATTTGTGTCTTTGAAGAACAGTGTATTAGTTTAGAACAAAAGTGAGTTCCTGCATAGACCTTGTGATGGTTTATAATTGGTAAACTACTAACTTGACTAGGTTTGTGAACTAATAAAGAGTAGGAAACTTTTGAATGTTTACTCTTTCCCTTTATTCATTAATTTATTTATTCAACACATGTTTATTGAAAGATTGTCTCTCTGGCAGGCACTATGTTAGGCACAAATAAGGCTCATCTTCT
Organism: Uropsilus gracilis; assembly: GCA_004024945.1. NCBI lineage: Eukaryota > Metazoa > Chordata > Mammalia > Eulipotyphla > Talpidae > Uropsilus > Uropsilus gracilis. Next base: position 84,131 of record PVHY01004782.1, on the reverse strand, counting down.
GCCTCAAAATAACTACATAATTTATTCTTTGACAGTAGAGACAGAAAAACAGAGAGAGTTGAAACACAATGCGCCATGATTAAAGTAAGCACAAGGAATTATAGCAAGTCCGGAGGTGGTGGTGCCTCTAACTCTTGTAAAAGCAAAAGATTTTTGTTATATAATTTAGCGAAGACAGCTTACCTCAGCCAGAGATAGCAGCTTGTACAAAAATCTAAAGTCATGAGATAACATAAAGTTCAGAATGTGGAGGAAGTGACCCTAGATAGAACTGGAGATGGACATAAATAAGCATGGAAGATCTAAACTGGGCTCAGACAGCACCACAGACATTCTAGAGTCACTGAACTAATTAAAGTCGGAAGAAGTAGCATCTGGCTTAATGTGGGTATGATTTGGAAAAAAGACTGAGGTTAGGGAGATCAGATGAAGATGCAACCATCTGAATGAGAAATAATGAGATTATGAGACTCAGCAGAAATTTAAATGCAACCTGGGGTAGACATAATGTTTTATGTATGTGTGTGTGTAAGATCAATTTTAAAAATATAAAAATTTTTAAAAAGAAATTAAAATGTATAAAATGCATTTTAGAGGCACTGGGAAGTAGAAAAAAATTGTGAATGATTTGAGGAAATCTAGTTAAGGAAATAGAGGAAGAACAATCAAGATGATGTCTAGGTTTCTAGCTTAGGCAATTTCATGGATGTGATGTCACTAACTGAATGTTCATTCTCTTTTATACTCATCATGGCTTAAGTAGATTTTGTCCAGAAATAAACTAAACAAATGTTTATATGATGGAAGTTTAAGTCATTCATTCACAATTTAATGAATAAAATTGGGTAAAAATTGACTTACGATTCTTTCTGGGTGAAATCTGAGTTGAGTACTTTTGAATTTGAATCTGTGACTTTTAAACATATCACTATTAGAAAATGCACCCTTCTAATGTCAGCACTCAGAATATTTTCTTTCGGTATTTCAAACAATAGACCTCTGATATCATTCTCACCCACTTGCTTCATTCTCTCAGTGTAGAGAAGAAACAGCAGCGAGGAATCATCTTGAATCCACCTGGGCATGGCAACTTTCTGAAGAATCCAGTTATGTCAAAAGTTGGCCTATTAAATCTTACTGATACTACAGGACTTCGTGTACACATTAAAGACAGAGATACATGCAGGGTTGCAGAAAGTCACCTATGTTAACTAAATAACATGCATATTGTTAAGTGTATATCAGATTCCTACCCTGATGAAAGATTGCTGAAAATTCGAAAAAGGGCGATATAGAGTACATAAGAGTAGAGGACCTCATTGAAGGGGTCAAGTCTGGTATAAAAGTCTTAGATCTCCCATTGTTATGAGCTGGGTCAGGGGGGAAAAAATGCTTTAGGAAGGAGATTTGCTCCAGGGTCTTGGAGCTCTACTTCCAGGAGCTCTATACAGCTGCTCTATCTGCTATGTATTCTGTTATCATATCTGTTGAATCTGAAGACCCATGTGGTAGGACAGTAGGCACTAAAGTGGAATTGCTACAAAGCCCTCTTTTGCTCTGGTTCAAAACCTGCAGCATTATGGGATAACTATGCATAGAGCCAAAAGTAGTATACACAAATTTGGTATAGATGACCTTAAATATCTGTTTGAAATGAATGCAAGCATGGTACTTCATTTTTTTGTTCATGATAAATGATGCAAAGTGCAAAAATTTCTTTCACCTTACCCCAGATCATTGAACACTCAGAGGGTTCACTGAAGTGGTACCTCCTGCAATTTTGTGGGAGTTATGCTGCATTCTATTTTGCATAGTTCCTACTGATTTATTGATTCGCTACTTTCTGCTGATCAAACCCTACCAACAAAATATCATTATGTAGAGGACCAGTGTGGAATTTTGTGCAATGTCACAAAAATCAATTTCTCTGCAGACTCAATTATGGCAAACAGCAGAATGAACCTAGCCCTGAAGGTCTACTGCTGACTATGGCAGATGAAAGCAGACCTCTAATGGTCCTTGCAAATTGGTTTATAAAAGAAGGTATTCTTCAGTGCAAGAGCTCCACTCCAAGTCTGAGGCTTATGCTTATTTGGTCCAGTCACATTATTGCATTTGGGGTAGCAGCTGTGATTGGAGTTACTGCCTCTTGAGTTTATGCTTCACAGTGAATCTCCAAGACCAGTCACTCTCTGCACAGCCTCCCCAACTGAGTTCGGGGACATGTGACAGGTTCATCTTGCAACTCTCAAGTCTTTGATATGGAGGCACCTTGTGATTTCTCCAGAAGTGTGGTATGACCTTTGGTTTACTCTATTAGAAAGTATGGAAAATTCTAGGACCTTCTTTTTGATCCTTATTCCGTGAATCAGAGTCATTGAAGAGATTTTGATAATTGTCAGCTATAGATTCTGGTTATTCCAGTTTTATACATTCAGGAACTGGGGAAATGGCCACAGAATAAATCAGGTGAGCTCATATAGCACATCTGACCACTGAAAATTCCGATTTTAATTGGTAGCCTCCAGTGGGTAGTTCATGTCGCAGAATAATCATAATTAAAAATTACTTTCAGTAATTTCTGAAAGTTCTGAAGTGAGTGGTCCCTTATTCTTCATGTGCAACTCAAGTTAGAGTTTTTCTATTACAAGATCAAATAATACTTGAGTAGGCTGCTCATCTATTCCACTCTGGGAGAAACAGATTAACTAGCCACCATCAAATATCTCTGTCACACAACACACTCTGTTGATCAGTATATCCCCGTCACTCTCTGCATAAACTTCTAACAACTCCAGTAAAAAGAAACTCCATACTATGGGGAGGGAAAATAGGAGCTTATCTAACTTGGTCTAGGGTTTTCACAGTAAAAATTATTTTGCCTAGAAAAATTATGACATAGGCCAACCTCATGCAGGCTTAAGGTTCTGATTTATTCTATCTCTATGATCCAGGAACTCACCTGAGAAGTGTATGAGCAACTATGTCTTTTTAATGTCAACTTTGCTCATCTAAAGGATGCAAAATAATAATATTTACCACCAATAAAGGCTGTTGTGGGCAATAGGGTGATAATGTAGAAAAAGCACACCAAATAATGCAGAGTGTAGAAAATTCTTGATAGTCACTGTTACTATCTTTTGAGGGAAGACGATTACATATCAATTCTATGTACAGAAGTTCCCCCCACCCCCATGGCCACCACACACAGTGTCCAGAGCACCAAGACAAGTACATGCATTCTCCATGTCACAGGGTCAGGTTATTCCACTATCCTCTTCTGAAGGAGCTGAGACCCCTCAAGCTGACTTACACCATCTACCTCTGGCCAGCAATGTGCATACCCATAGTGCTGGCTGAGCTGGTCCTCCAAGCAGCTTGGTGCTCTAACCTTAAGTAAACTCAGCAATCCAGGGGCCTATGACAAATGCACAGTAAGGACGATATTATGACAGAGGAGCTGCTTGATTTATTGTGCCTGGTGAAGTAGAAACCTCCTCACATCATGGGAATTACTGATGGAATTTTAAAAAGAATAACAAAATGAAATCAGGAATGGAAGGAAAAAATGCCTGGTTCCAACTCAGAAAAAAAAAAAAAAAAAAAAAAACAACAACTTTCTAATAAAAAATACAAACCAGATGCAGTTAGAGATGACCGATAATTAGGGCTGATAAATGACTAATGTTTTTTATTGAATTATCCAGCGCACACTATTGTTTCTACATGAGGGAACAATTTACATATGGCTGCTGGGCTATCTTCTTACCTAAATTTGATTTAACAGGCAATTCTCCCCTTCCCAAGGTGCCCTCTCCATCTCTGTGTCCTGTACTTCCCTCAGCAAAGTGGATGCCTTACCTTTCAGAAATCTTTTGCAAAAGTTAGAAAGAATGGGAGTGATTATGGCTATATATCCCTTTGGTGAGCATAAAATTTTTTCAACAAAGCCACAATAATTAGGATGCAAACGTTTCCTCAGTAAGAGTGAGGTATTAGCACAAGGCTACCCATATTCCCAAGTCCATCTATCTTGTGACTAAGGATGTGTATTTTTCAGGCAGATGGAGGGGGTGAGGTATATGATCTATGATTAAACCTTTTTTTTTTTTTCTTTTTTTTTTTGGGGGGGGGGGACTGGGTCTCGCTATTTTTGTCCATCGAACCGCAGGCTCACGTTGCCCAGGGCACCAGAGACTCAAGCAATCCCCAGCCTCAGCTTCCTAGGTAGCTGGGATTACAGGTGTGCGCCACCACGCCCAGCTAATTTTTTGGAACTAGGTCTCGCTACGGGCCCCAGGCAGGACTCGAACCACGATCCCTAGCCACGGCTGCTTCATAGGCTGAAGCTTACAGGCGTGAGCCACCGTGCCCGGCTGATTAAACCTTTCTTAAATCCCAGAACAACCTCTCACTCACACTGTCATTTAGTATGACTGCAGCCTGTTTTCTGAGCTCCTAAAGAACCTTAGGCTAGTCCACATAACGTAATAGTAATGATATGCTACCTTTTCGAATACCCATTATTTAATCAGTGCTTGCATTATTTCAGCAGCTAGACTACAAACAAGGTAGGAGCTTGATCTGCTGTTTCCATTCATTTAATATAATGTGAGCATGAAGAATATCCTCAACAAATGTTCAATGCTTAGTTGACAAAGGATGTTTACTTCCTTATTAGGATTATGTTAATGTTAAACTGAGACAACTAGCTTCAACCCAGATCTTGTTTATGTGACCAGAATTTTTTAGACATGAAGTGATCATGTCAACTACATAAAAAGGAGAATTTTAATAAAGAACAGGTTAGTAGCCAAATGATCAACCTTTTTCTTTCTAGCCTTAGATATTCCTATTTAAGGCTTAACATTAGCCTTTGTCAAAGTTGTTTTGTATCTATTGTTGTTATTTGAAATTGTCAACTGAGTTGTTCATATTCACTCCAAGTAAAAGAAGAAATATTTGTATGTGTTGAAAGAAAAATAGCCCCAATCTGAAAGAAAGGGCTTGTACTCTAAGAGGAAATTTGATTCCTTCCACCCTCCGTTGCAGGGTTACTGACACTTTCCCTCCATTCAGTAAAAGAATTTTTGATTTAACTCATCTTATTATTAAGGATATTTTAATATTCTATCGTATGGAATTAGGTGTATTTTTCATGTGAATGGTCATTCAGTTTGCTTAAATATATGTTTCTTTACATTTGCTGCCTTACTTGTAAAAGAGGAAAATTCTGCTTTCCAAATAGAAGATTTCAGCAAACTTTGACGGAATCAGATGAAAGCAACTACATTCAGAACGTGATCTGTTGGAGTCTCTTATCTCATTCGAATGTTCACATGTCTTGTCTGATTTCCTAGTCACACTCTTCAAAGCCCAGATGTTGTACATCTGGAATAGAGCAGGTTGAACACCATGGTGATGATAATGTTAAAGAAAAGTCACTCTTCAGTTCAATGTCAGACAGCCAAATTGCTGTTAGTTTTAAATTTAAAAATTGACCCCAGCTGCTCCAGCTTCTTTGGCTCCTGATTTAGAACACTAAATAAAGACAAATAATTAATCAGACTATTGGAAAGAAAGTAAGCAAGTGTCATGTGATTTAGAAACTGATTTAGTTTGGGGCCTCAGAAAGATATTGTGTGTCTTCTTTTCAGACCTTTCTCGGAAGTGTTGGATTAAATCCTCTGACACTGCAAAGCCTGGGTCCTTGAGGTGCCATGGCCAGAGAAGATATTACTCATATTTACTTGAGATGTTTGTAAAACATATCGAGTGATCTGATTTTTGTGAAATGATACAGAAGAGAATAGTTTTTCAGTATTCTTGAAGCTGATTTAAATATTTGACGACTCAGGGTGGAAATGATTAACGGACAATTAAATCCATTTGGTCCAAAGTAATCAGCCAACAACTAATTATAAAAACTACTAATAGTTAAACTAGGATTAGAAGAGACACATTTAGGACAATTAGTCATTCCTCATTTGCATAGATATTATGAAAACAACAAATCTGTGATGTAAATCACAGCTTGGAAAGAAAGGAAATGTACTCTTAGACTCTTAGAGGAAACTTAATTCCTCCCACTGTCCTCTTGAACAAGTGATGCTTTTTTCTCCAATCAATACTTGATTATATAGTGGTGCTTTCTTAAGCAAGTGCTAGTTTAAGCTGCTTTTGAAGTTTTGTGGAGTGATAACTGCTGGCTCTTCTCTTTTACTTCTAAGTAACAGAAACCTAACTCTTTATAGTCCAGACTAGAGAATGCACATTAAACATAAATAGGAAGACTGAGGCATGAACTGGGATTGCTTTATCCAGAGATGCTATTAATCATCCAAATTCTATCGCTTTTCTCTTAACTCTACAAACATTTTTGTGGATTTATATGACCATTTATTCTCTGACTTCTCTTAAATAGAAATCAGAAATTTCCCTGTAATAGGTTGTTGTTTTAAGATGTCCTCCATGTGCCTCCATGATTAAGATGTTAACAATAAGTGCTTTCCTTTGATAGAACATTTAACTGGTGCTTAGAGGATTTAATTTAGAAAACTTGATTCCCTAGTCATATGTTCTATTTAAAATTAAAAAGACTTTTGAGTCTTCATTGTGAATCTTTCCAAAATGTCTTATTCCTGCAATCAGTCATTATTTTTTAATTAAGACATTTTATTTTTAGACATAGTTCTTTGTTGTCATGTGGTCCCATGCTAGAAGGGGAAGATGATATCAGAAGAGATTCCCTGCCTCACTACCAGGAGCATAATCACAGTTGGTGCAAAGGTGAGCTAGACTTGGAGGATCTAAATGACTTGGGCAAAATTGAAGTGCATACTGGATATCAGAGACCAATACTAAGTACAAACAATAAAAGGGGCACTGTGGAAATCCAATTCTACACAACAAAAGGTAGTTGGAAAGAGGTACCTGGAGATGGCAGCCAGACTCGGACAAAAGGTACAAGCATGCACTCCCTTGCTTGACTGGAATCCCTAGGGAGAGGATAGCAGATCAGTGTTGAGGTGTAATCTTGACTAATGCAGACACATGTATGGAGGTGTTTGGGTGATCCAGGCAGGCAAGGTTCCCAGTGAAAATAGTGGGAGGAGTAGCAGTGCCCCTCCGCAGCCTACTCAGGACTCAAGTTGATCTTCTGAAGCAGCGTTGAAAGCCCCAACCACAGACTGGAGAGACATGAAGCTGGAAACCCAGAGAGGAGTTCTCTTAGCAGTCCACAAGTACAAGCTGCTTTCACACCCCATTGTCATCAATGACCAGACCCCTCCAACCTTCTCTCCTAACATAAGCCGGTCAATTCTCCCTGACATCTGCTGGGAAAGTGAAAATTCTGCTCCATTAAAACACTTAATAAAAAGCAACATAGACAGCTACAAATGGGAAAATACATCATGTGTCATTTTGAGTTTATAGAGAGAGAATGAATATCTAAAGTCCAATTACAAAGTCATGGAAGATCTAGTCTTCCTATCAGTGGACGTTTAAAGCCAAGTGTTGATGATGAATCACGAAAGACATGAAATAGCAAAGCAATTTCATGTCAAAACAAGATGGAGGGAAAAATGGACATATACAGAATCACAAAAGACATGAAATAGTGAAGCATTCCTCACAAAATGGAGGAGAAAATGGATCTCACATGCCTCAACTTCAAACTATACTACCAAGCTATAATAAAGAATATAATACTAGAACAAAAACAGACACATAAACACCAATGGAATAAAAATGAGAGGTCAAGATAATAACGGACAGTTAATTAATCTACAACAAATTAACCAAGAATATACATTAAAGAAAAAGCAACCTCTTTAATACATGGTGTTGGGAAACACTAAACAACTACATGCAAAAGAATAAACTAGACCACTCATGCCATTGCAAATATTAACTAAAAATGGATTAAAAATTTGTATTTAAGGGCTGAAACATAAAATATGTGGAAGAAAACAGAGATGAAACACTCCACAGCATAAATTCCAGTGACAGATTTGTGTATTTGTCTCCAACAGCAAGGAAAACAAAAGAGAATATAAACAATTGGGACTATACCAAATTAATAAGGCTTCTGCCCAAGAAATTATCACTAAAGCAAAAAGATACTCTAATGAATGGGAGAAGATATTTGCACACCACATGTCTGGCAAATAATTGATACCAAATATCTACAAAGAGCTCAAACAACAAAAAAAAAGGGAAAAAATGGGCAGAGATCTAAACATACATTTCTCCAAAGAAGACATGCAGATAGCCAACAGTCATGTGAAAAACATTCATCATCATGTGTCTGGAAAATGCAAATCAAAACCACAGTGAGTTATCACCTCATGCATGAAGATAGCCCATATCAAAAATATTGGCAAGGATGTGGAAATAAGGAATACTTGTTCACTGCTGGTGGGTTCAGTCCTTCTAGAAAACAGTATGGAGGTTTCTAAAAATGTTAAAAATACATCTATAATATGATCCAACGGTTCTACTCTTAGGTATCTGTTAGGGTCCACAATTCCTGAAAGACCAACCAGAGACTAAGAGTTGCATGAGCAAGCTTAATTTTGCAAGGTCCAATAATACTAGCTGGCTAGGGCTGCCTCCCAGAGAGAGAGTGACCCTCTCCCACCTTTTTGCCCTCTTCTTATACCCTCCTCATTTATTGCAGGAATTCATGCCCCTCCAGAGTCTCTGACCATGGGTCAACAGTTTTTGCAAGGAAGGCCACAGATAGTCTGATCACAAGTCTAATCCTGTTTTTCTCAATCTATTTCCTGATAGCCTTGGGGAGGTGGGGGTAGCTTACTGGTGGCCTAAGATAAAGCAAGACCTAAGATAAAGTAGTGAGCACCTACCTATTTGGAGACCAGCCCCTTACTCATGCAGTGACCTTTACTTTTAGAGCTGGTTAGGCTGCAGAGTTCTACAGTATCTCCTTGAAGGAAGGAAAAATACTAACATAGAGGGATATATGCCACTTATCTCACAACATATTTACAACAGCCAAGCTATGGAAACAACCTAAGAGCCCAAAGGCAGATGAGGGGTCAGGAAGAAATGATAAGTATACATAGTTGACAACTACTCAGCTATTTAAAAAACAAAAACTTGAGTTTTACAACAGCAGGACTTGAACTGGGTGGAGCTGAGTATACCAAGAGAAATAGTCAGAAGGAAAAAGACAAATACCAAATGGTGTCACTTGTATGTGGGATATAGTGAAACAAATCATACGGTCTGATAAAACCAAATCAATAACAAAAACCAAATCAATAACAAAATCTAGAAATTTGACTGTAGAAATAAGGGTACTAGTAGGGTGGGTTTGGGGGACAAAGCAAGGAAGGAGCATAGTGAACTATAGAGGGCTTTTCATTGCCCTTGTGGTACATTAATAGGGTAATATGCACCTGAAGGGTATGTTTCTATATCTCGAAATCATATGCAATCTGTAAACCAATGCTACATCAATAAATGATAAATATTTTGATAATGGAAAATGACTGTGAAAATTAATAATTTTTATTTACTTCAATAAATTTAAAAATGAAATGAATGTGGACTTTTTCTGGCAGGCAGTCTTGAAAATAATTTAGCAATTATTTTCTTTTCTTCCTAGAGAGTCTTATTCAGGTAAGATTCAATTAATTAAAGATTCTGGATAATTTTTCATTTATCTGGGTTTAATTGAAATAAGAAATTGAGGATTTGCCATTTTAATGAATTTTTCTTATGAGTGAAGGAGAAGGCACATTAAAAAATTAACTTAAAAAATCAATGAAAGACAGTATACATTTGTAGAATAAAGAAATTGGTTGCCCCAGAGGCCTAAGTAGCAAAAATAAAATTGTAATTCTTCGGCTCTATGTCTTTTCTCTCTATTAAAATGAACTTACTGATATTTTTAAGTTATGGGTAGTATTCAAAATATTTTAACTCAAATATCCTCATCCTCATTCAAGATATCTACACTGATGAGAAATATCTGGGTATCATTATTCATTCAGCAAATAGCACATTTTTATAATAAGAAAGTAAATCCATGCCTTCCTTCTTCTTAAGGTACTTTCAGTTCAACCAGACACTTGACAATGAGTGATTATGATGTAATAAGTACTATTTACAAAGTGAGCGATAAGTGAGGAGCATAGAGAAGACTTCTTGGAGGAAGAGATACCTCAGCTGCATCCTTACAGTAAAATGCAGTAAAAATTCAAAGAAAATATATTCCAGGCAGAAAAATAAGTAAGCAAGAGAGCAAGCATTGGTTTGTTGAACTTCTTTTTTTTTATCTTTATATTTTATTATTTATTTATTTTAGAGACTAGTTCTCACTATGTTGCCCAGGGTAGTCTCGAACCCATGGACACAAATGATCCCTCAGCTCAGCATCCCCAGTAACTGGGATTACACCATGCCAGCTGGTTTGTTCAACTTCTTAATGTAACTAATGAAGGAATATTCAGGAATCACAGGCATCTTTGCATAGCACATGAAAGTGCTGCATGAATTGTTAGTTTAATAGGTCCTGCTGCCCACAAATTCACCAGAAGAAGCTGACATATGGCATTTCACATTGCTCCCCCTGGAAGCAGCGTCAAGAACCCAAACAGAGCTATTCACAGGGCAGACTGACCTTTGGGCTGGATTGATTGGCTCAATGGGTTAACATACACTAGTAAGAACAAAAACTATGTCTCAATCTGGCCTAGTTTAGTGCATTTCCTGCTGCTCCCCAACAGTGGAGTGAACCCAAGGGCTGCTATGCCCAGACCTAATTGGGGTACACCCTTCTGTCACTATTAGGAAATACTACATGTTTCTAAAAGATAGATTAGTAATACATTTTGATATAAAGAAGGGTCTATTTCTACATAAAGGAATGTATTTTATTGACTTCTCCATCACAAATATCATTGCTTAGGAAAATCCAATCAATTGTTATAGTCCTTTATCAATCTGTATCGTCATAAGACAATTTAATTTTTTAGTTTGATTAGTCACATATGTCCTTCCTTGTTCTATAAGGATTTTAAGCAGTTGATAAAAATATATAAAACACAGAAGGATATACTGATTTTTTTAAAAAGTAGGTTACAATATAGTTATGCACTCTTATGCAAAATTATTTAAATAGAGAGATACATATATATATGGGAAAAGACTGTAAAAATATTCTGGGCTTATTCTTGGCTTTGCTGTTCCATATCTCTAAAATATTTCAGCACAAATAAGAATTATTCTACAATTATAGTCTTTTTTATAAAGTAGCTAAGAAAGGAATAGGAAATGCACACACATATGCTCACAAGGGCATAGTAAGCTCATCTCCCATAAAGTACAGCCATAGTTCATTTATTGTGTTTTACTTTATTTCATTTGGCAGATGCTTAGTGCATTTTTCACTAATTGAAGGCTTGTGGCAACCCTGCTTTGAGCAAGGCTATTGGCACCATTTTTCTAACCGTATGTGTTCACTTTGTATGTCTGTGTCACATTTAATTAAGGTACACACATTGTTTTTTAAGACATAATGCTGTTGCATACTTATGACATTATACTATAAAGAGAACTTTCATATGTATGGGGAAACAGAAAAATTCACAAGGTTTACTTTACTGCAATATTGGCTTTATTGTGGTGGTCTGGAGCCAAACGAGCAATATCTCCTACACACTTTAGATGGACAAATCACAAGTCGGGTCCAAGCTGTTGAACAGCTACTGTGAGAAGGAAAATTTGATGACCAACACATTTCACACTATACAGGAGAAATATTGATCTTCTTGATATTTTAATTTTAGAAATATAACTCACAAAGTCATCCTGAGGACACTAGTAAAGAATATAAAAATTACAAGTAACTCAGTTCATTATTTAACCAGTCAATCTTTTGATGTTCATGAATTATAAGCAGGATAATAAAATACAAACTATTTTATATCCATGTCGCATGAATTGTTTGGGCTTCAACAAATCACTCTCAAAGTAGCTTTATAGTGTGATGTTCTGATTCATGTATCCACTCAAGAATGAATAACTAGAGTGGGTCATTCATAATATCCCATTGGAAAACTTCATGTACTAGCTAAAGATTTAAAGTAACTTGCCCTGACATTTAAAATAGCAAGTGGAATTATCAGTATGTCTTTAATATGTTAAACCCAGTGATTGAGACTATTGGCAAGGGAGTAGTTTCAGTTACCTCTGGTGAGATTTGTGGCTCAGGAAGAGGGCTCTCTGGGGTTCAGTGGGGGCAAACCTCTCTTGAGGTGAGACTCAACTGGGGTTTCAGGTGTCTCTGCTATGAACCAGAACTGCATTTTTCTCCTACATCTGTATCCAGCCACTGATATGACTGTTACCACTGTTATAAGGGAAAGTTTTCCAAAGGGGCACAAAACCAGTAAATTACCAAAACTCTCCTTGCAAGGATCCTCTATGATACAAACTCAAAATGCTCTATCATTACATTCGACCCTTATACTGTTTGAGAAAGGCAGATCATTTCCCCCAATTCTGCACAAATTCTAAGTAATATAAAAAATGTATGAATTTCTGATTAAATTCAATGAATATAATTTTCTCAAGGTTCATCTAAAAGATGAGCTCATTTCAATTAAAAATTAAATTTTTAACCCAATAATGTTCATGGAATATCTACTAATCCCACTAGGTTCCGTGGAGTACAGAAAGAACACAGACATGGGGACAGAACAGAAACAGTTGCATATCTTTTCAAAATGTAAGAACTTAAAGTATTTATCAGGTTTCATCACGCTATGTTCAGCTGTATGGCTTTGACATTCACAGAGGAATCAAACATATAATTAGATAATGAAAGCTGACCATAGGTCTGAGCAATCCAAGAGGAAGGAGGAGGAAGAGGAAGAAGAAGGAAGAAAGGACCCTGGGTCTGGGGAAAGCACAATGAATTCGGTGGAGGATTGTGTGTGCTTTGATGGTGAGAGGACAATTGTGAACACACCTGAGGGAAGAAATCCTTTACTGTGAAAAAACTAATAAGGACGCACTTCATTAAAATACATTTATAAACACATTCATATAAGGGTCAGAGTGAAGGCATACAATGCATGAAATTATGCAAAAGAGCAACATTAGCACCTCTTCCAGGCTCTCCAGACATAGAAAATCCCATGAATATTTTAGAAATAGCCAAAGCTGATGCCACTCCAATTGGAAGAAACCCTGAACTTTTTTTTCAGCCAGTGTCCCAACAAATGTTGTTAGATACATCACAGTAGTCCAGGAGACGCGTAAGCTTGCACAGAATGAGGTACGGTGATTCAAGGAAAAAGACTAAAAAGAGCTCACAGTTCACAAAATTGGTTAGCACTGAACTTGAGACAAGCAGTCGCTCAACTTAGGCTCTGGCCTCAGCACCAGCAGCATCACCTAAGAATCATCAGCAGTATAAATCTCAAGCCCCATTCAGAATCCTACTGAGTCTGAAACTCTGACCTGCGGCCCAGCAATCTGTGCTGGAACAAAAGTTCCAGACAATTCTGATCTATGCTGATATTTGCGAAACAATGATATGCCATGCAACCTTAATTTTTCTAGCTGAACCTTAATTTTTCTAGCTGTAGCCATTGTATTGTGAACCTGCCACATTTTAATGCTAAATTTTCATGAACTTAAATTTAAACCACTAAATTTTAATATTACATTTTTAACACTGAAGGCCTGTTATAGTGTGACTTCATTTCCATATTCTTCTCCCCAACTCTGAAAGTGTTCTCTTTAGCTTCTCAGAAAAAAAAAAATTCCCCCTCATTGATCACAGTATGCCAGCATTTATTCTTAGAACCATGTCTGCACTGAATTATCTGCGAAGATCTCAAAGATCTTTAATATCCCACTAACACATGGGAAAATAAACCACTGACAATGTGTCAATGCTTTTTTATTTAATTTATTTTTTTTTAATTCTGCTTTGCTTTCTGTGATTGGGTTACTGAAAACAATTCATAGCTTTTGCAATCCTAATCTACTAAATATGTCATAAATCCAAAGCAATTTGGTTAATGAAAATAAGAATTCAAGCTATCACACAAATGCCAATGTCTCAAGTGGCCTGTGATTAAAACATGACGTCTACTTTTCATGATCTTTACAGCTAATTAGAAAGATTTATCGACATCCAGAAGAAGCCCCCACCCACCAACCCTTGCCCAGAGGAAATGGGTCTGCACGCAGTGATTAATGATAACCAGTTTTTGCTCAGAGTGGAAAACTACTACACTCCAAACTCATGTATGTCAAGGAAACTGCTTCTGAAGGCAAATTCTGATCACCGTTTAAGGCATAATGAGGTTATAGATGATGCCTACTTGCCCATGTCCTTTAACCACTTGCACCAACTCAAGTTCCATCAACTCCACAAAGCTTCTCTTAATGACTTTACCTTTTAATTTCCCATTTCTGTCATTCACATTATTGTGGCCTGTGAGGCAAAGCACTGAGTTAGGAAAGTGTACATCCAACCAGCCTACCTCTTCCACTTAAAAAGTGTGTGGTTTTGATCAAGCTCTTGATCACTGCCAGTCTCAGCTTCCCTGTTGGCTTGTAATACTGTTAATAACGCAGAATCATCTTATGGATTAAATGCAACTATACCAAGTTCAGTACATTGAAATTGGGTGAAAAGAAATAAAGAGACTTTCTGACTTTAACTTTAAACACACCTATGCCTGCTTCTCCCTAGGAAGCAGGCTACCAACAGTTCATTAACATTTTCACTGTACACCTACTATTTATTGGTTTGCAAAAATCAGTTACCAGTTTCTCTCAGCTCTCTCCCCCTTTCAGATCTAAAAAGAAAAACTTAGAAACACAGTTTAAACTTTAGACTAGTTTGCCTCAATTTACCCTCTTTCAAACTTCCATGGGTTCTTTCCACCATCCCCAGCCTTCTTAACCAAAACCCCAAGCCAAAGCAAGACTCTCAGAGTGCAGACTAATTTATTGCTAACAAAGTGTTTCCTAATTACTACAAAAGGAAACATGTAAGTAAAACTTTAAATTGCTTTAACATTGTCCAAAACCTTTCTCAACATTGTCTGAAGTCCTTTCCCCAGATTGTCCAAAAATCCTCAGTGTCTCAGTCCTGATCATCTCACCAACATCAGTCAGTCAGAGTTCATCTCTAGATGCTCGAAGACATCTTCCTTTAGCTGCTCCTTCTCTTCCATGCTGTCTTCTCCTTGTCCTCCTCCTCCAGGTAGTAGAAGAAGCTCCATAGTACCGGAACCAGCAAAGTTCACTTTCTTTTCAGGCCTGACTTTCACAAGGCCTCTCCCAGACTCAAGTTAAACTCAGCAAAACAAACTCCAACACGGAGTTCAAATCTCCAAACTCCTTAAGGCCTTTAACAGACACACTCCTAATCTGGGCCAGCCAAAGGCTACAGGCCCCAGGCCTTGGCCACATGACCAAGCTCACATGGCTCACATCTTCATCCCACAAAATGGCAGAAATGAAACCTGAATCAGTATCAAAATCAGAATTCCAATCCCTTTCTTTGCTTCAAACCTCTTTATATATCCTTATTTCCCACCTTCCAGGAACAGCTCCTGAATTATTACATTACAAAGAAAAAAACCTGTTTTACTTCTTTCTTCCCCTTGTATCTTTCTGAAAGAAAATTCTAGTCAAGGCCATTCTCACATTTTAGCATATCTTCCTTGAAATCTGCAATCTTAAACAGGAGACAATGGGGGGAGGGGGAGGCGGGCGGCACCCCCTATCAACATCACTCATGAAAATGCTTAATTGTGATTTTGTATTATCATTATTCAAATGCATTTATGAATGATCCATGGAAGACAAGTATTAGAACTGTGATTTCTCTGGGACAGAAAGAAGGGAAAAGAGCAGAGAAAATTATTCAAAATTCATCAATTGACCAACACCCCACTTCTACCTTCAGAGTCTCCTTTCTTTCTGTTTTCTCATTTCAGCTGTCCATCTGGTTATGCCACTATCTCTCTCTTTGGATGAATGCAAGGTCTGAAAGTTTTTATTCAAATATTTGAGCAAGAGGACTCATTTTTTTTATAAAAATTCACTTTCTGCTTACAATCTCAGTCTTATTTTGTAGTTATGACCCATCCTTCTCCCACACCCCTTTTACCCCACTCTGGTGGCTGAATTCAAGGATAAAATACATGGGAGGGGCAAAAAGCAAGTAAACAAGAGTATAATCAAGCAGCAGGGACAAGCCTTGTCTGCTGTTTTGCAACCAACCCAATCCAGGTAGGTTCATCATAAATTCTAACACCTAAAGAAGAATGTCAGAGCCCTTTGCATTACCTTGTAAAGATAACAGAATTTTTCATTGTAAACAGCAGAAAACAGCCTGCAGGGGAATAGCCATTTAATTCCCCTTCCCCAGGGTGATGTTGCCCTTTTAGCCCTACTAAGCCAGGAGTGGCCACTTATGCATGAGCATGCTCATTTGAGCAAAGTGTGTATTATCATGGGAAGAGCACAGTACCACAGGTGCTGGTCATAGAGGTTAGTGGAGAAAAAAACAAAACAAAACAAAACAAAAAAACCCTGATAATTCATTTACTCTACATTTGCTTTGAAAGTTCCCTAGCCTCTAACCACTAGCAATAAAGTGGAAACCACTATGGAAATCAACATGTGTCTTGATTCTGACATGGGAATCCAAAGACAAAATAGAGATGAAAGCTTCTTCATTCTCTGATGTGAAGCATCTCTGCATCACTGTCTCTAGATGTTAAGCTCTCTTTGCTGATTTAGCTCCTAGCCAATGATCTCAGAAAAGGACATCGAGTCCATGATTACTACTTAAAGTGTCATCTTTGTATTAGGTTTTCTTTTAACTTTTGTGATATTGCTTTTATAGGACTCTTTCATTACCTCAAATTCACCCAGAAGATCCCAGTGCAAAGTGGTTACATCTTAATTTCTTTATTTGATCTTCAGAAATAAAGGTAACTCTAACAAGGACATTTCAGACTGATCCCTTTTTGTTTCAATGAAACTAGGAAGAAACTGCCTTCATCTACAGAAACCAAATGTATCACTATTTTTAATCTCTCCTCTCATGTCCACAGTTGCATTCAAAGACAAAAGAAAAACTGTGTCTTAATTGGAGGTCTCCAATAACAAGAGAAGATTATACTTGTAAAAATTGGCAGATATCAGATGGCAGTTTTCAGAAGCAGACACACCTGGTGACAGCAACAAAGGGCAAACCCCTACCTTTAACAAATGGGGCTTAGAATAATAGGCTGCGTCCAACTGGCGAGGTTGGGGAGGAGACTAAAGTAACTAACCCAGCAA
Organism: Uropsilus gracilis; assembly: GCA_004024945.1. Taxonomy (NCBI): domain Eukaryota; kingdom Metazoa; phylum Chordata; class Mammalia; order Eulipotyphla; family Talpidae; genus Uropsilus; species Uropsilus gracilis. The sequence continues at coordinate 66,779 of PVHY01004782.1, read as the reverse complement.
TAGCACCAAGGGATAATTCAAAGTTGGAGTTTTCTTCCTTGTTTTATTTGAGAAGTGTGTCTCATTTACGGAAAAGAACCTTAGTAGAAACCAGTTCTATGATTACTACTTTGGTAATATTTTCAGAGTTTTTCAGAAACCAAGGCACAGTCAGTACAAGCTTGGCTTTGGATAGTTGTTCATAGATTTATTTCTTTTGCATCATGGATAACACGTCTGCTCTAAAGGAATCCCCCATGTCTGACCACTGCTTGGTCTAGTACTGCAATAGCACACCATCTCACATGTATAGACCAGTCCCAGTGTGTGTGCAGCCAAGCCCAATATTACAAGTAATAAGGGCAAAGCAAGGGGAAACAGAGAGGTCACTCATGAGTAGCTTCTGTGATTTGGTTTTGTTTGGGGCTCTTTCAACTATCACAGAGCCAAAATTGTTGGATTTCACACCTCAATACCTTAAATACCAGTGACTTTAGGCTCTCACTTCCCAAATTAGCAAATTCTTTTCCAGGGGTTCTGTTCTAATGCATGCAAGACTCCTCAGATAGGTCAACTCAAGTCCTAAATTAGTCCTGATCTTGCCCACAGGTCACAGGCTGGACAACTGCACAATTACTAGAGGTTGGTTCTTATAGAATCCAATGCCATAACAGATGCAGCGCACCTGACCTTGGCAGACTTGGAATATTTTCACAAATGATGAGATAAAGTTCTTTTAAGACTCACTTAGTAAAGAAAAGGAGGAATGTGGGACTTGATAAGGTGGTTTTTAAGATTATATAGGCAGATACAAAAAATTAAGAATAGTTAATTCTGAGGAAGTAAATAGACACTTCTCTAAAGAAGATATGCAGATGGTCAAGAAGCACAATAAAAATTGTTCATCATCTTTTAATATTGGGCAAATAAAAAAAAAAACAGATACCACCTCCCACTTGTAAGAATGGCAATTATCCAATAGACAAGAAAGAATAAGTATTAAAGATGTAGAGAGAAAGGAACCTTTGTACACTTAGGTTGGAATGCAAATTGATGCAGTCATTTTGGGAAGCAGTAGTGTGATTCCTAAAAAAAATTTAAAAATTAAAATCCCATACAATCCAGTTATCCCATTTCCAGGTATTTACCCAAAAGATGTGAAAACAATAATTCAAAGAGATATATGCATTGCTGAGTTTATTCCGTTTGTTGCAGCATTACTTACCAGAGCTGCAAAACAAATACTCAATGACAGTTGATTGAATAAGGTATATGTGTTATATATTAGATAATAATGGTATACTACTCAGCTATTAAAAAAAAAGAAAAACTGTCATTAGTAACAACATAAATGAACCTACAGGGTATTATCTCATTGAATTAAGTCAAACAGAGAAAGGTGGGCACTGTATAAATTTGCTCATTTGTATTATACAGAAAACAAATAGATGGACTAAATATAATTGATTATATATGAATTACATTTAGATGCTGGGTTCATTCAGCAAGCATCAAGATAATTATTTGGGGAAAAGGGCATATGGAGGCATTCCTATTGGGGCAGGATGCTATTAATTAAAGCAATGGTTACAAAAGTGTTTAATTTATGATAATTTGTTTAGCAATATACTTATGTTTTATGTATTTTGCTCTTTGGCTATATTTTATAAAACAATCTTTAATTTAAAAATAAAATTGTGAAGGCCTCCCAACATTCCATCCATTAAGCAATGACAATGACACCTGCTTTCTTATGGCTAGTAGAGCCAATGTCCTGGCTGTTCCATGGATGCCAGGCCATCAGGCATCACCCCTGAGGTGTCATGGGTCTTGTCCTTTGCTCTGCCTTAAGGGCAGATCAAACAATTCTCCTAGGGGTTCTAACACCCTAGAACAGAGGATGGAATATCCGAGGGTTATATGTCAGGTCACACAAAACAGCCTGAACCTGTGATTCACTTCCAGCAAGGCTGGGATGATGAGTTGTTCCTGTAGCACCCGCCTAATCCCAGCCAGGGAGTGGAGGTGGGCCTTGGCCCTGGTTCACAATGTGCATTTCTTCTAGAGGTCTTCCATGTTCATCTATTTTTACAATTTGATTTTGACCTTGGTATTCTTGAATCATAAAACAGGGAAGGGGTCTGAATCCTAGTGTGTTGCTCTAAGAAGCCTCCACCCTCCAAGTAAAAGTAAATGACTGTGCAGGAACGAGGGAGCACCCCATCTCTGCTCAGCAGCATCTGAATTCCACCTGCCCATAGTCTGAGCATCTGTCTCAACAGATGCTATAAATACCATTATACCCATCGCACATATAATTGCCCACTATCCTAAAATAGCACTTTCATATGAAACATGAAACTCAATATGGTATAAAAAAGCAAACCATTAACTTATATGGAAAAGTTTTCGAGACCCCAGAAATAACCTGCCAAAAGAAGACAGAAAACCTAAAAGTTCACTGAAATAGTGTGAATGCAGGGCAGACGTGATAAATACACAGCTTGTATGTATTCAGGAAGGAGTCTGGTGGGGCCTCTCTCACTGCATGGGGTGAAGGTTGCCTCTAGAACGACTGCAATAAAACAATGCTGAATGCTGTTTTAAGACTTTCACTTTTTATTACAAAACCCTCTTTGGATTTTCTTCCATCAGTGAAAATATATACTAATGTAAGTCTTTTGTCAGTGAAGTGTCATAGTGTTAACTTTCAAGTCAGGGAATACTTGTGAAAAGAACAATTTCACATACACAGTGCAATTTGCCCTTCACTGCACAGCTAGAGAATAGTGATAACAGCAATAATCATGTCATTTCTATTATTAAGTTTTACCTATCGATTACATAGGACATGTTTGGCTCTGTTCTAGACATTTCACATGTGTTATCTTTATAATCCTCATCACAACTGTGTGAGATCAGTACCTTTGTCATTCCCATTTTCACAACTATGAACACCGAGGCACAGAGAGGACTAATTTTCTCAAGACGTTACAGTGAGAGAATGGGAGGTACTGGAAACAAACCAAGCTTGCCTAACCATGGTTTAGTCAGCAGTGGCCCCAAATCAAGGGTAAGTTAATTGTGAGTTAATTGATGTTCCCATTAGGGATGTCCAAAGGTCCCAAGGAAAGGGCATTGGATGAAGCACAGAGCAGGGCATCCTTTATACCACTTGAAGGCAGGGTTCCCTGTGGACAACTTTTAGGAGAATGAACTCAATTCTGCTCCCCACCCCCCAGAAACTGCCACAGAAACCAGTAGCTTCTCCAGGCCCAGGGTCAGTTGAACAAGATAATTTGCTCAATTATCTGCTCTTCCTTACATGACACTAGCATACAGATGCCTTAAGGAATATTTGACCATATCAAGCTATTAACAATAAAAAGGGATGGGGGAGATTCAGACTCAGTTGTTTGGTTTATTTAGAGATCTTTTTATAGGCAAATAGTTTATATTTTTGTGAGTGGAATATTGTCAGTGGTGTCTAACTCTGGGAACTCCCCTGCCTGCCCTCTTGCTTTCTCCTGCATGGTCTTTATCCCCTCCTGTGTGACTGCTGATAAAGATCTCAGCATAATCAGCTCCCACACTCAAAGCAGGGGCCCCACCCTGCCTAGGGATCATTCTTCACTTCTAATGTAAGTAGATTCTAGTTTAGTATAAGTAATTACAACTAATTGTCCTTTAACTATCCCCCTCTGCACCCAAAGAAAGGTTGTCACTAAAAGGAAGGTTGTTAAATAAAACTGAAACATAAGCCACTTGGCCACCTATTTCTCATGCCAGTTTTTTGGCCTACAGAAACTTAGGCCAAAAATCATTCAAAAATCTTCTATTCAAAATAGTTCATACTTTACAGTTTATTGAGTATTATCTTGTCCAGATAATTGAGTATTATCTTGTCCAGTTATCAGTTTATTAGATATAGTTTCAAAATATTATCTCTGAACTTTAATTGCAACTTTTATTATATCTTAGAGGCAAGTTAACTTTTTCTTGAGACTGTCTTCCAGTTCACAATGTAATTCAGTTGGGAAAATGTGATCTAATTTTCTCTAATGATTCACTCAAGAGCACATGGGACTAAGCTGCTGTGAGAGCAATGTAATAAAGTGTTTTTACTCCCCTTTTGAGAAGGAAAAGGATTCTTCCCTCTGGAATTTTTCAAATGGTCTTAAAAGGAATTCACAGAGTTCTGGCTTCACCCAGGTAATTGGGGGCAGGCAGATTCTGAAAAACCTCTGAGTCAAGGGTCCCAAAGTTTATTTTCCCTCTGCCACTGTAGACCCACCTTCACACAGCAATCAGTGCCAAAACTCAGAATTCACTTATAACAAAACAACAAACACTTCTCCCAAAATATCTTCTCCAAGGGTTATCCCTTTTTTCATATTATAAAAGCAATACCATTTTATAGGGAAATCAGAAAAACACATAATTGGACTGAAAATAAAATAACAACATAAACAAAGCTACCCAAATATAACCACTGTAATTCACTTGAAAGTCTCCATGTATATGCAACATTACTATAAATGACAGATTATAGAATTTATTCACATGACATGTACTCTTTTTTCATTGACTTATCCTTGGTACATGTTCAGTAAATACTAATCTACAGTGTTTTCTAATGGTTAAAGAGTACTGATTTTTATTTAAGACATCAAAGCAACCAATGTTGTGCAAAGATTCATTTTTACTTGTTTCCAACTGTGTTTTAAAAATACGAACTATTTGTTAATTAGCCTTCAGGTTTGACTCAATTGATTTTTTTTTTAACAAGACAGTATTGTTTAGTCATTTGATGAACTTGTATCTTTTTCAGACCTGTGTGTTCACTAATAAAATTAAGAAAAACATTTGCGGGAAGGTATGTACATTTTCACAAAGTTCTATGAATTAATAAAAGTAAAATCTATTCACAAAGTAATATCTTCTGTAGTCAATAAGTTTTCTGGTCTACTATGGTTACTATGTTCCACATGGTAAGTTAATAAGATAGACATTTGTTCTTTCTTGTCCTGGGGCAAATTTTTAGCTCATGTAGGATGTCTAAGACCACCTAAGACTAAAGTTATAAGTATAAAAACACACTGAAGTTGGCATAAAGCTATCAACTACCTGTGAGTTGATGATTACTATTCAATATTAGGTTTTTCAGATACACTATTATATAATAGACAATAGCAAGGTAAAGAAGAAAATGATAAAAAAAAATTTGAAAGAGCTTAAAATACTTTACTTGACTGTGCAAGACAAACCAGTCAATGAAACAACGGAAAGTTATTATTATTCCTCCATGCCCTCCCTCTTGTTTTTCACAACATGAACCAGATTGATAATTCCTTGGTAGCTTGGGGTTCTTTAGTTCGAATCAACAGAAATGAACCCTGGCTACCTTAGACAAATGAAAATGGACTACTACTATACTGTTCAAATTTTAAAAAGCAGCAACAGAAAAAGCTGAAGAGCCAGGTCTCAGCAACAGAAGCTCTGGTATACAAAGAGCTATGGTCTTTTCACATACCGTATAGGATAAGCAAGCTTCAGTCTCAGAGCCAGAGTTTCACACTGGTCCTTAGCAGCCCACATACTGGCCACCGGCCATTGGAAGTAAAGGACTTTGGTTGATAGCTCCACCATCAGGTGGGGCTCTGACAAGGAAGATGTTCTTACAACAGAAGAAGGACTAGCTCTCTGGGCAGCCAGGACCAATATGTCCACAATAGCTTGTCCACACTATCTTGTCTAATGGTGGTAATGGCTACACACTGATTAATCACAGGAAGGACACCAACAGATTCAAATAAACTGATGACAGGTATCAGGGACTGAAAAAATTGACTGATCATTCATTCTAAGGAATGGTGAAGCACAGAGAAAAAGAAGCTGTAAATAATGATTTACAGCTGCACAATAAATGGTTTCAAAACAGCAGGCCATTGCAGTTGAAACAAATGGTTAGCCTTGACAGCAAAGACTTAAGCATTCTATTAGAGACTTCAACTATCTTCTCTGCTAGAAGACAGTAGTTACTACATATATGGTATGAGTTCAGAGTAGCAGTTCTCAACCTTTAATGTTCCTATAAATCACTTGGGGATGTTAAGAGGCAGATTCTGACTTTGCAGCTCTGGTGCTTGAGATCCTGCATTTCTATGTGTCTGGGGAGAGATGCTAATGAATAGAAAAGTACCATATCACAGAACCCTTCCCTACATTGTGGGTCCAATCTCACCCCTGGGGCCAGCAGCTGTCTTCTCCATCATATGTCCCTAAATTCAGCCACTAGGACTTTCAGAAACAAAAGTCTTGCCTTTTGGCAGCTCTTAGATTTGGTAAGAAAGAAAGGAGATTGAAACTACTTATGAAAATATATCTTGTGGATTTTATTTATAGAAGTACAGTGGATGGAATATTTATGCCCCTCACCCTCCAAATTCTTATCTAGAAATGCTATAGCTTGAAGAGTTGGGTCTTTGTGCAAGTACGTAGGTCATAAGATTTAAGTCTCATGAATGGAATTAGTAACTTTATAAAAGAGACAACAGGGAGCTCCCTTGCTCCTTTGCCATGTGAGACCACAGCAAGAAATCAGTCATCTATGGACCAGGAAGGCCTCTCACCACACAACGAATCTGCCAGTGCCTTGATCTTGAACTTCCCAGCTTCTAGAACTATGAAAAGTGTTTGTTATGTTTAAGCATCATATTTCATGAGTTTTTTAAATCCAAATGGACTAAGACACCAAGTGATCTCATTTCTCCAAGCACAGAAACTACCCAAACAATGCATTTGTCCTCTGATCTGAAAACGGGCAAGTGGTCTATGTTGAATTTTCAAAATGCTGCTTGACTCAGAAATCTAATATACTGACTTACTCTATGCTGTAAAATGGGGCATTGTCATCAATGCTGGGGGTTTCAGTTCTCAATCAATAGAAAAGGGGGAAACTTTGAAACAAATCTTTTTTGTGCCTGCTGGACAGAGCCCAGACCTTGTCCTCACCTCCTGCAGTGACTGGCCACATCCTGTGAGCAGGGCCAACCCAGACCCTCCAGGGGTTGTGAGGTTTTTTTATCTGCACCTTGTCACAGATGCACTGAGTGATGCAGCAACATGTGAATGGCCTATTCTCTCTGCAAACACAGTCAACAGCGTTCTCCTAGCACACTTGGCCTCACTAGCCTGGAGGAGAGGGGGCACTGCACTCACCCCCTCTGGCATTTCACTTCCCTTGGTGGACAACTTGAGCTGGAGAGGCTGTGATAAGATAAAAGTAAAGCAGAAACAGCAGTTGTCAGGCTTTGAGGTGAAGCATTATTTTTAGAGCCTGTAATAGAGCTGCTAACTCTAATGGGAAAACAATTCCCCAATTTTTAAGTTTTTGACCTAAAATTTCTAAATTTAAGATAGATGATAAAAAAAATAGATCTAGGTTGGGGCTACAGTCTGATGACAGGAAGAAGAAAACATGCTCATAAAGAATAAACACTATAATAGATTTAAAATGAACCCATAGGGCTCACATTCTCTTACTCTGTCTCTTAAAGGTCCTTGCTGGTTCATTTTTACTAGAATGGGGAAGCCATGAAAACATTGCAGTCAGCAGAAAGAGTTTTGCCAACATTTCATTCATTAAAATTTTGTTCTTTTCACCTAGATAAATTTTCAAAACATTTCCTCTAAGCTGCCCTTGGATATGGCAATGTGTAGTTACAGATAACTGGAAATCTTAGAGTTTTATGAAAGGATTTAGTTCCATACTACCAGACACTATGATTAGGCATTGAGAACACCAAGACGAATGGGCCAGATGAATCCTGGAGAAACATTCTACAAGAGACAAGAGCTAATAGCTACTAGGAGTTGAACATAATGGTCAGAAGTATAGATCTGATCAGTCAGATGTAGGGTCAAGTCCCACTTCAACATTACTCACTGTTTAATTATTCACTTTGCCAGTTTCCTTATCTTCACAATAGATCTAATTCCTAGAGGACAGAGTGGTTATCAGAGTAGATATTGCATAAAATGTATTTATCACAATGTTAGCCTATAAAATATTTAGTCTATGCCAATAATTGTTATCATCCAATATTGTAGTTCATCAATACATTTACTCCCAGCCTCTGCCTTCCAACTAATACTTGCTTTTCCAACTCCTCATGTTTTGTTCTTTTGATGAATATGGTCATAGATACTCATTTTTAACATGTACTATTGTTTTGTACCACCTCTGAGATCTTTCCAAGTACAGAATCTTAAGAATTTCCAAAAATTTAAAAAGCTAATAACTAGTCCAAACTATACAAAATTATTATCTTCCTATATTTTCCTTTAGTCATCAACAGGAAGACAGATGAGCATAACAGAAGAACCTCAATGTCTGAGACAGGTAGCCAGGCCTGTCTGAGAGGAATTACAAAATCCAGTCAGCTCAATCATCTGATCTTTTCAAATACCACTGGAGTGATGGAACTGTCCAACTAAGCCCCTCAATCCTTCCCTTCCTTTATCAAAGATGCTTGGTAGAAAGACTTTGAAGACAACCAAAGGCAATAAGGAGGTAATCTCTTAGGCAGCTAGGTCCTGACCTAGGTTCCTAGAGTTTCATTGCTGTCAAATGCTAAAACCATCTCACAAACAGATGAAGAGTTTGAGTGACTGAAGGCAATGATGTAAAGTATATGTTTTCTATGTTTTCCAGAAGACTAATTGCTGCCTGGACAGAAGCATTTTAACTATTTTCATGGTCACCAAATCTCTTACCCAGCTTCTGGTGAAATTTAAGGAGTTAATTTAATCAAGCCTGTTCAGCTCAGTGAACACTACACAGCTTCTCCTGGAATTACAGTGCTCAGAATTCTGATTTATACTTAATTTATACTTACACTACACTTAACATTCACTAAAAAGCCATCAATCCCTTTAAATCAATGGGAAACCAAGCTTCTCCAAAGAACCCCCAAAGAGCAGCTAATAGAATCCATGTCTCTATCCAAACAACCCAATGTAATTCACCAAACACACTCTTCAAAAAGTAACTGATTTTTCCCTAGTACACGGAAGCTAAGTAACTTCAAAGATAATCTAACTCATAGGAATTCGTTTCCTAGCAACAGAAAGCCAAGATGATCACAGACAACTGGGAGACTAACCTTTAGTTCTTTCACAGAAATAGAAGAGAGGAAAAAGGGAGAAAGGTGGTAGCAAAGGCTTAGCCACTGTCTGAAGCAACTAGGACTTTTGTTGGGGCATCTTGTAAAGGGGAAACAATGCTTTAAATAAATGTATCATTAATAACTGTCTCTTTTAAAAGAAACTTGTAAGGGGCAGAAGCATAGGGCTCCTTTGATAAAACTGCAGCAGGGTTCACAGTCCAGAGGACAATGGTTTCTTCCACAACTGCTGCAGGGCTCTCTACTTGGCTTCTATCTGCAGTAGACACAGCTTTTCCGGGGCCAGGTGCAGATACAAGTGAAAGGCTGCCTTATCTCCACTCCTTACTTCCTATCTTCTGTGGATAAACAAGGGCTCCAGCCCTGGGCTATCAGGCCAGTTCCCCTTCACACATGCATATTTAACTGCACAAGGGGTCTGCATTCCTTCCCCCAAGTACAACTTCCTCTCAAGTTGATGGCAAGCTTTACCTCTGGGAGAATGGTGACATCAAGCCTGCAGTAAGATTGTAGGACTGTCTCCATTTTCTCCCAGCTCACACATTTTTCAAAGTAACTTTGACCATATCTTTCCTTGAAACTACTTTACAAACCAGAAAGGAATCCAATAACCATGGAAACAAGTTTCAACTGACCCCCAAGATGGCAGTCAGCTACAAAAAGAGTGACTGCCACCTCCACCAGTTGAAAGGAGAATCCAAGGATTTAAGAGGTGAAAGGAAGTAAATCCTCCTTTTCTCCTTACCCACTGGGCCCAGTAGCCTCTGCTCATCTCTTCATAGACTTTGAAATCCAGTGGGCAATATCCTGGACAAATCAACTCCTTCCCATGATAAACATGCCTGATGGTTTTAGTTTTAGGCTCTGGGTTTTCTCTTCCCTTACAAAACAATGTTTCAAAATGCATTCCGATGCATAATTTTAACAAATTCTCATCAGAGATAGCAAAGGAAAAAATGTTATAATTGTGTTAATAGCAAGAAATAAGACAAAGATAAATTCAGGCTGTCTTAATAGGGGAGGATGGCCCCTCCAACTCAGGACCCTCTGTTCTTGTCTCTTTCCACATGGGTATTGCAATGATGGCTTCACTTTTGGAATACACTGTGCTGTTTGACATTGAGCTAAGCCATCTGTGACAGTGGTTGTCTCCAGGGCAGGGAGCTGGGTGACTAAGGGACCCATGGGAGGGGAAAAGGGAGAGAGGAAAAGTTTTCACTGTGTATACCCTTTTGAACTTTTTTGAATTTTAAACCATGTAAATTTATTGCCTATTCACAAAACTTAAATTAAAAAAATTTAAAGGACTGTAGAAATTTATAGAACACGGAGGAGACATGAAAAAGATGACTGTAGAACTTTATAGGAGGAAATGTGAACATTTACAGAAAATAGTCAAGGTATGAATAAATACACAGCAAAGAGAAAAATATTCAATTTTTCTAAGACTGAATACAATCCCTTTACCTTGCCTTTCAGTCCATCATCCCCACCCTTACTATAGTAGATTCTCCAGAAAACAGTCTATTGAAAATCATATTGTCTTTTCTTTGTTTTTTAAGTACCAGAGTATGAAATCAGTGTAAATATTATTATTTAAAATAACTTAGCAAAATTAACTTGGACAAAATCTATGCAAAGCATTTCAGTCTTAGAAATAACACTTGCATTAATCTTTATGTCCAAGGTAGGTGATGGTTGGTATATATCAAGAAGGTAGTAGACTGTTGAAGAAGCAAGCAGGAGATAATAAAGGGAGGAGTCAGAGGGGAAAGGAGGATGACAAAGGAGAGCTAAAGAATGCTATCCTGGCCTCCCTATCCTCCACACCATAACGGATTTTTAAGAGGTCACCAGAATATTGTGACTCTAAAACTTCTGGATGTTCTGGGAAGGTCACTTCAAGGAGATGGGAAAGATCTGGGATTCCTGAGCAGTTTCCTTCAGTGATCACTCCGTTAGCTTGGAAGACAACACATCAGACCCAAGACAAAGTTCTAAAATGAGCAACAAGGTTTGTATCATGAATCACTTTTTATTTATAACAGATTCCTTGAGGTTGATCAGTAAAATATCCTTTATGTATATTGCTAGGATTTCAAAATCTTGACACTTCAACAGCTCATTTGTCTTAGAGTAAAAAGCTGCTCCCAGACACAGGGTTTGTTTGTCCTTGAAAATAAGGACAAACACGAGTTGGCAAGCACAATCTTTATTTTCGTCAGCTTGCTCTTCTGCAGGCCTACCCATCAGCAGTGTGAAGAGTGAAATCAATAAAAACCATCTCCCTCATTGCCAGAGGCCAACTCAAGACTGTTTCTTGGCTCTTGAGCAAGTATCTGTCAGTCAAGGTCGGGAGGTTTCTGCTGCATTTATCTGGGAAATCTCTTTCACAGAGTAACTGGGAACTTGGAAAGGTTTTCAGATGAAAAAGTGAGTTTCTGAGAGGGCAACACTTTGCTCCTTACCTCTGTGGTTCACCCAACCTGGAAGCCATGAACTGAGACCCCTGAACCAAGAGGAAACAGGCCAGGGAGCAGTGGTGAAACACAGGACCACCCTCCCCCCCACTGCCTCCCGCTCCCTATGTCAAGAAAGTCAAGTACCTCAGCTATAAGCCACCATTTTGTAAGAAGCTGAAACTTACTGAAGAGTCCTTACATCACCACAAGGGAATTAACATCAAAGGAAGGGAGTTTCTCCCAGGATCAAGTCTACACTGTAGCAAGGCTTTTAAGTCCTTTATGATCTGGCCTTTATTTCCTGGCTAGCTCTGCTTCTACACTTTATCCAACACATTTAATTTCAGTCATACAAGCTACTTGAACTGTTACCTAAATGGGCTTTTTCAGATGTTATTCTCTTTGCCTGGAATCCCCCTACCACCCTCAACAACTGACTTCATCTGGCAACTTCCACTCCTTCTGAGGAGTCTACGTTCAATCCTCTCCCAACCCTGTTTTAAAAGCAGATTTTATGGTTATTCAGGTGTGATGAGACCAAGAGGTCAGTGAACAATGGCACTGAGGACATAATTTGCTCCTTGAAATCCCCCAGAGAAGAGGGCATGCCTCACCACACAGGGAACACATAGGGGCAGCTGGAATTGCTCAGAAGACAGATGAATACAACAAAATGTGGCACAGGCCTTTACTGGGATTCTGTGGAACAGAAAAGTATGAGGCAGAGTAAACCGGGTTGGGACTGACTAGTTTGAACAATTTCATCAGGCTCTAGAAATAGGAGGGGATACCTGAGTGATTGTTAGGTGAATAGTGGTCCTGAGTCTAAAAGCTGGAGAGAAGAGGTGGTGTGGGTGTACAGTTACTACTCAGCTGCTTCTGCCCATGAAGGTACACCCACAAGCAAGTCCTTTACTAACTCTAGGAAATGATTGACCCAAGGAGAAGCTGTCTCTTCAGGATCAGCAAGGTCCTAAATGTCAGTGTAGTAGAAACCCATGACTAAATAGCCAACCACTGCTGAAGTGGTTAAGTACTCCCCTTATACTTACCTTAGGTTTACCATTGGGAAAGAAGGATCAGTATTTTAACTCATTTACTGCTATCATTTACTACCATCCCTAGGCCCCCTTAGTCTACTAGCTCCTTGAGGACAGGAGTTATGCCTTTCTTCATTTTTGGCAGTGGTAACAAACTACGTAGAGATCCACTTGATAGCCATCTGGGCCTCGCCCACCCTAGGTCCCGTCTGCTAGGTCAGCTGTACACTGAGTCTCCTGTACTATTTACAGTTGATGGCAGTGTACCATGTCATCCTCCAGCAGCCTTCTTCATGACAGTTGTCATCTTCTCTTCTTTCCTTAAGAATGTCTCACTTGGACTAAGAAATGGCCTTTCTTTGGGTTTAGAAAGCCAGACAAGAGGCAAAAACAAAGTTCTGTTGTTTTCAGGCACTTGATCTGTTCCTCCAAAATTAAAAAACCAGCTAAGGCAAAAATCAAAAAAATAAAGTTTTTATTCATTTATTTTGTTCCAAAAGATAAGACTGCTTGGAGAATTAATGTCAAGGGACATCATGACATCTCCTGGCAGAATTTCCGTGTGAAGCTTTCAAGAAGTCAGTTTAATCCAAATTAGTAGGAGCTTCAAAATAGACTTTCAGATGACCCACAGCTGGAAAGAGGTTTTGTCATGAACTCAGCCAAATGCATAAGGATATATAAAAAGGGGTAAAGGGAAATTGGGAGTTTTGGCCCAACATTTTCTAATAAATGAAAAAATAATGAAACCCTAGATTTAATTAAAATTTCCCCCATCTTTTGACCTACCCTGTAATTTTTATGTTGCTGCCCAAAAGCTATTATGTAGTTACTTAAATAAGAGAAAGGAAAGGGAAGTATTTTTAATTTGAAAGGATAAGAGGGAAAAAAAAATTCAACATCCTGAGTTCAAACAATAGTGGACTGTGTATTTCCTTAACAGGTATTTCTTAAAGATTCCTTGCCTATTTCATAGGCTCCTCACATTCAGTATGACAGAACCTAAATGCATCTTCTTTCCATCATCTTCTATTCCTGCCTGGGTCATACAATGCATCCTGACATCCCTCATACCCAACCAGGACCTGCTCATTTCATCTTCTAAATATTCTCCATTCAGTCCCTTCTGCTCCAGTTGGATCCTTATAGCTCTAACTGGATGACTTGATCTGTTGACTACCATTCTAGTTTCAAGTCTAATTCCCAATTCCAGAATACCCCCACCAAAGTGACAGACCAGGCCTGACAATATCACCTTCCACTGAAAAGAAGATCCTCTTCAGTCACTAGGATGAGGAAGAGGGTGGATAGCCCTCTTGCCATTCTTTTTAGCCTTACTATGTTGACTTCACACTTCAGTGATTCTGAACTGCATGGTAATCCCAAGCATATCATAGTCTTTCAATATCTTTTCATCAACCAGTTACCAGCAAGAAAAGTTTAACACAAAACAACAAACAAGGAACAGTAGTTACCATTAAAATAGAATAGAATATTTGGGGGGGGGGTGTTTTTTTGTTTTGTTTTGTTTTGTTTTGTTTTGAGACTAGGTTTCACTAATTTTGCCTGGGGAACTGCAGGCTCAGTTGCCCGGAGTATACCACAGAGTCAAGCAATCCCCAGTCTCAGCTTCCCAGGTAGCTGGGATTACAGGCATGCACCACCATGCCCAGCTATTTTTTTTTTTGGAACTAGATCTTGCCACGTGCCCCTGGCGGGACTCCAACCACGATCCCTGGCCCCAGCCACGGCTTCCTAGGCTGCTGCTTACAGGCAGGAGCCACCATGCCCGGCCTAATATTTGGGATTTTTAAAAACACCTTTTGGGATCTAGAGAAAACTGTAAAGGAAAGTAAAATAATTAAAGTTAATCAGCTGAAGTATTGTGAAGCGTAGAAAGTCTATCAAATAGAGTACCAGCTGATGGTAGAGTGGCTTTTGCACTAAAATAAGACCATTGTCATACCAAATTGCTCAAAGTCAAATATTTGACATAAGATTAGTTTCTTTTCTTTTTTTTTTTTTTAAGATTAGTTTCAAGGGCCAAAGTGGTGGAGCTGGAATCAACTGATCAGACTGGAACAGCAGAAGTGTAATCTGAGGAAATGTCCACAGCAGTGATGCACAAAAAACAGCTCTGAGATCAGAAGTGGCCAATCTGCCAGGAGCTGGCAGGACAACACTGTACATAATGTGGTATTCTCTACTGCAAAATGACTAGATTGACTTTCAGCAGGAATGCATGAAAGTGCACAAGTGCATGAAAAGCACGGTCCTTACTGTGTCCTGTCTATGGAGGTGGATGTGCTGTCATGCCTGGACAACGATGGGGTCAGGCAACAGTGATGGCAATCTGGGACGTACAGGCTCCATCAACAGCTTCATTGCAATTACTCACATCAGTAATGACCCAGACAGTTCTACCAGTAGTCACAATCTTCCCCTGTTGAAGTCTCTAAGAAAGAGTACCTTTAACCTGCTAGTTTTCCAAGTAATAAACCAAACCATAGGATGTTAGCAAGAGTTGGCAAAAATATAGCAAGGCTCAGAAAGGCGGGTATTGGTTCAAGCTATGAGAATAGCCTTCAGTTCTACCCACTGATCAAGTGGACCACATTCAAACATTCGTATTTCAATTCTATATACCTGGCACCCAGGTTGAGCAGTTATAGCAGCCCACCTAAGGCCAATGGGTTTCTGCTTAGTTACTCCATCAATGAGAAGCAACAGGTATTTAGAGGTACACACTAAATGCAAATTAAATGTTTCTAGATGCCCCCTGCCCCATGCAACCTTTATGAACCAGGGATGCCATTGAGCCAATGTCTTAGTTTCAACCAGTTGAATGGGATATAATGTTTCCCCCAAAAGAATAGCTCCACTTTTTCAAGTAGTTCCAAGGTACTATTGGGTATTCATGAATATATCAATTCCATTTGAAAAATGAGACTTGTTGGGCCCTTCTCCCCTTGATAGTCATGAAACTGTTCGATCTACCCAAAAATGAGTGCTCCAGGTCCAATGACTCACTTACTCAGTTTTCACATGAGCCTAGCACTTTGCTAAGAGTTGTTTTTTCACAAGTGGGGTGAACAGGAGAGGCCAAGACACCGTCTACTGCTTTCTTTCAAGGCAGCTCACACATACTCCAGAAGTCAGTCTAAGATGCCAAGTTCATTTCCTCCTTAGAATGATATATAGCAATATGTCATTTGTGGACAATTGTCTCCCAACAGGAATATGTTGTAGAAAAATGAAACAACACACACACACAAAGTTAAGCTAAGACTTGTGGTGAAACACTGCTGTTCATGATTTATAGGAAAACAGCTACTAAGAAATTTTTACAGAATTATAAAGCTCTCCAGCAACACCAGCTCTTACAATATCGACACACTACAAACTTACACCACCTTAGATAAATTATTTGGACAGCCTATCAAAGCCCAACTCCAACCTAATAAGTACTATTTATATTCTCAATTTTAATTTTCTCCTCCGCTTTTTTCTTTTCCATTTTACTAACTTCACACATAAGCCCAACTAATCTTCACTGCTGGATGTGAGACAAAATAGAGTTCTTCCAATAAGCCTCAGGAGAGAGTCATAAAGGTCTGATAGAAAAGATTTTAAAGACATGAAGTCAAAGCAGATTCCCTTTTTAGGCAATTTAGTTTGGCATCACTACAGTAAGATTACATTAGTTAAGAACATGCAAATTCTAGAACAGAAATAAACTAGCATATCCTAAAATCCCAAGAAATAGAGTTAACAGTTACAACATGAAGCTGAAGCTGACTTATCTTAACATTCATCTATTATGCCCCATTTTGTTTCATGACCCATTCTTCTTAAGAGACTGCCAGACAATTTAACTTCCATCCTCCTAAAAGCCCGTCTACAATGGCTTATGGAGGGATAAGAGCCAAATTCCAGGTTGGCTTCAGTTATGTCTAAATGTCAATTTGCTTATCCCGCTCAGGGAAACATATGAACATCCTGAGGCAGACCGCTGTTAAGGGAGTAAGGTCACGGCCTCGAGTAAGCTTTTTCACCCCAAAGAATAGACAGAAATGTGCTATCACTCCCATTCTAAGGCTAGATAGACTCACAGATATGTTTATCATTCCATTACAGTTCTTTACACTCTAGATCTTATGTTCTCAGATGACTCTGTTTTGGAGAAAATCTCAATGTTTTAGAAAAGTACAAACATCATCAGTCTGGCATTATTGTGTCCATGTATACGCTGTGGATTAAGGCACTTTTTTCTTGTTTGGATTATATAAACCACGTTACTTGACAAATATCTGAGAAAAATGAGAGGGGGTAAGTTGGAAATGAAAGTAGACTTCACTTACTCCATGAATACAAGCCTTCTAAGAAAAAGGATTCCTCAAGTGTTTCATTTTCTAAATAACTTTATAATGGAACAAAACCACATTCTTGTTAAAAAACAAAAACAAAAAAACACCCTTTTGGTCAAACAGGAAAATCAACAATAAAGTCACCAATTTCCTCAACAACAGCCACCTGCATTCCCACCATTCCATTCCGCTACTATGTTCCATGCCCTGCTTTAACTACAGAGGTCTTCCGCCAGCTCCCATTAGATCCTTGAACATTGGCTTAATTCTACTGAGCCCTTTCAAGGGAGATTATTAAAATTATTAATTTTAATAATTATTATTATATTAATTAAATATTATATATTAATTATATATTATATAGTATGTATCTTATATATTATATTAAATGATAATTATTTAATAATTATTAATATTATTAAAATGTTGTAGAAAGGTCATTTCCCAAAAATATTCTTCATTTTTCAACACATTTTATTCCATAATTCTTTGGATTAACAGTATTTGACAATATTTCCAGCATAAGATATCAGGAGTTCTCTAGCTCCAAACAACAAAGGTTTTATATTAAGAATCAGATTTGCTTATATTGGCACCTAGATACACAATCTTAAATTCCCTGATGTTAAAAAAATGTGAGTCCTGATTTTTTAATTGCACTGCGTATAAAACATATCACTTCAAAAGCTGTATCTATGTCTCAAACCTTTAAAGCACACTTTTTATCCAATAATGCAAACATAGTCACAATGCAGTTGTTATATTGATTCATACTCTACTTCCCCTACCAAACTTGGAGATTTCTTCAGTTGTAATTACCATTTTTAAGACAAAGGGAATTTCAAATTTTGAGTTTTCTCCACAAGGAAATATGGAGTCTTATTTCCCAGAGTTAAAACAGTTTGAGAAATCTTTATTGCTCATCTTTACCTTCAAAGAATTAGTTGTAAGGAAGTTAATGACAAGCTGATGGAAACCTGGGCAGGAAGTGGCAGACAAATTTGTATCAAATTTTAAACTTCTATCTGCTGGATCATTTTGGCTAAACACACCAAAGACCTCCTTTCTTCACTATTCCCTTCCAACAAATCCTGACCAGGATGGATAGGAAAGAAGTTCCTTATGATGAAACACCACCAAGGTAACTGTATTTTATGGCTATTTAATATATGCCAGATACAAAATTATAGATCTTGTCATCTTATAAAAATTAAATAGCCGTAACCACAGACCACCTACCGGTTCACTCAGATTATACCATAAATTCATCCACAAGACTATTCAGTACGCAGGCATGTTGCTAGGTGATGATCCTGCCGGTAAGCCATGAGGAATACACATAAAACTAAAGCAATCCTGGAGATGACCTGCTGTTTACTAATGCAAAAATGAGTAAGAACCTCATGTTAGAAAACAAAGTCTCTTCTTAGAATAAGAGCTCTTATACCCTCTGCTCTACAATCAAAACTGGTAGAAAATAACATTTTTTATACTTCTGAGCACCAACTTTAAATAACTACCCAAATTCTCTTTCTGAGCTTAGTGACACTTGGGAAAGGGAAACTGAACTTACTGATGAACATCAAAGTAAGTTTTCACAACTGTAAGTCTTAAAGATTAGATGACTTGAATTAATGTTAATTAGACAAAACTAGGAATACTTTAAAATAACTGAAGATTTTTAAACGTTGGATAATTTTTAAACACAAAATGACAAAAATTAATGTTGCAACTTTTCCAGAATTACTTGAACTGATATTTGTGAAAACGAAAAAATGGGCCTAAGTTAAAATCTCATATTCCAAATTTAGTCAGCTACAAATTTTTAAACTCACCCTCATATAACCTCAAAAAATGTCAAATAAGATGGTTTATAATAGAAATACTGGATAAATCATCCTTGAATACTTGTAGATTTTCCCCAGTATACCACAAATCACATCCAGAAACTCAACCAAAACAATCACTAAAATGTTTGAGACCTGCTGCTGAAATTCAGAGCTGCAGGACAAGAAAGTAGAGGGAACTAAGCAGAAGTCCTGCTTTCTCCCTGCGTGGTCTTTTGGAGGTCCTTATACATGCGCACACTCACACTGTGAGTCCATAAAAGTCAGCAGCAACACTAAAATAATAATAACATAAATAAAATAGGCTATGGTTAGAGGGAGAGGATTACTTTACTGCTGCCCTGCTGAGGTACATTTGACCACCAAAAGCAGGAAAGCCATTAGCATTCTGAATTAATGGGTATAGTGGTTTTCAAACAAGATATTTTCATAATGGACACTATGTGAACTCAGCAAAGTTTCTCCTTCAAGAAAAATATAGCTTCTATTTCAAAGAACTCTGATTAGGCTTAATACCATTAGGGAACCATCAAGGATTTGTGTTGTTGTTACTGCTTTTAACTATCAGTTACTTTCTAAACCAAAAATTGTGGGTAGTTAACTTGACCGACAGTTAGGAATGCAGGAGCAAATCCAAGGTACAGAAAGGCTTCAGATGTGGACAGGCCTCAAGGAGTATGGAATCTCTTTAGGTTGTCAGGTCCTAGCCTTCCCATCATCACCACTACCATTGTCATTATTTGTCTGGAATTTATAAATAAAAATTCATTTCCATCATCACATCCTTCCTATTTGAATAGCACTTAACATTACACAATATTATGACTCTTCAATAAGGTTCACTAGAAGCAATGTAAGTCAATTACAATCAAGAAACACAGTAGGACACTTCAAAAAAAATCAGGAACTCTACCTAATGAATAATTTCTCAACCACTACCAACTACCTACAAGCTACCTGCCAGGTATTTGCTTAAAAAGTAAAGTTAACTTGTTTTGTAAATTACCAAAAATACACATAAATGCTTTCAACTTTCAATTTTAAAACAGCAAATATAAATTAAATTAGATTCAGAAGACCACATACAACAAAACAGGCAATAAAACAAAGCTAATTTTCAATTCACTTTGTAGCATTTATTTTGTTATATAAAATTATTTAAAACTGTACATGTTTTCTCTATCACACATAAAAGTTATATACAAATGTCTTTTCCATCAAACATTTATTCTTTCTTCATTATCAAAATCTTCACTTTGACTCATGGCTAGATTTTTCTTCTTTGGCGATTCGTTTGGTTACCCCACTGAAGTATTTCTCACGGAAGGAATTATGACCTTGGTATGGCAGCAAGTGATCACTTATCAGGTGTGAATACTGGTCCCGGTTCTGGTGGGTTGGAAAATACAGAAGAAGTATTTTGAGTTATTTTTTAAATTAACTTAAATTAAAATTATTTTTTAAACTTGCAACAAAGCAGTCATTTAAGTAGAATCTTGCTCTCTGATTCATGTTTTTCTTTACTAACTGAATTAGAAATGAACCACCATTTTATATCTGTATAATGCTTGAGCATCTAAAGTATTTTCACCTCTTTTGATCCACACAATCCTCACTACAGGGAAAAAAAAAAAAAAACACAAGTACCATTACTGGGAAAACAGAGACCAAGAAAGGACCAAAATAAATCAATCCATATCAGGACTAGCTCTTATACTCAACATACACTGAAATCCTCTGTGACCATAAAAGCTACCAAAAGATCAAGTCTCTACTCCAAAGGCATATTTATCAAATACTGCAGTTACATATGTCATGCATATAAATGAAAGTGGAGGTATATCCATATTCTGTTAATAAACTGTTCTTGGCAGGTTTAAGTAACCATAGATGAAGACATGTTACACAAATGATTTTCACACTTGAGACTTCAGAGATAGGTAAAGACCAGTGCTCAGACTGACATTTAATTACCAGAAATATAAATCTGAACTTAAAAAAATTAAGGGATAAGAAGACTAACACGAAACAATGAAACACCAATCCCTACAAATTTCACTATCTCAAACTATGAAAATAAGAAACCAAATTAGAAATAAAATCTTATTTTATGTACTTTTTATAAGTTTGTTTTCAATTACATCTGGATGAATGAGATTTTTAGAATGGAGGTATTAGAAAGTCATTTTTAAATCCTGACTTTAGAATCAAAATGGTATCTACAAATGCACCTGAAATATGACCCTCAAAATAATTTCATATTTTTTCTTATTCCCATGTGTTTTTTGAAAGGATTCCCTTAAACATTAATGAAAAGTAAATTACTATCTGTAATCAATAAAAACCTAGGTTTAGCAAAAAAAAGTTTGCTCACTTGTTTATTCAAAAATTTAATTTTTAAAATACTCAAAAACAAAGATTATCAAACATGCACAGACTGTTAAAGATGTTCTTCTCTCCTGCAGACACACAAAAGAGGAAAGGAACAAATACACATCCTGGATACACTCATTACCTGGGCAGGACTCAAAACCTGGTCAGAACCACAAGAGACAAGACTACGAGACTAACTATAGTGATAACCTGTCACAGAGCTCCACCTACAAGGTCTTCCGGGGCTGTACCAAACCCCTGGTACAGAGATCTGCGCACAGTCAGGGAGGCACCCTCTTTTTCCAAAGGGGGAAGAAAGCTGCAGCCTCATGGCAGAAATGGAAACCATGAGAAGGAGATGAGCTGGATCAACCATCTGCTGAAGTCTGACCCCCACTGGAGAACTTCACTGCCAGTGACGAAATTGGGTTTGCAATGCTGATACCAGAACAGTAAGGCTCAGAAGCAGCATCATGTGACAGACATCAGAATGGAGGAGACAGCAAGCATGAATACGGAGACATGGAACCCAGTGGATACACAGGTCTGGAGAAAAGGAGACCATCTCCTCCACTAAAGGAAGTGCCAAAATAAAGGAGCCTGGAGAACCACACTGCATACCTTCCCAGCAAGAGGTATCTGATGTGCCCAACCAGGCTACCCATCTCAAATTTACTCCTGGAGATCTGAACAACATGGTCTGCTGCATTCCAGGAGCTCAGGTCCTCACCCAATAAAATGACATTGCTCCAGAAAAGAAAGACCAGTGGGTAAAGCATTGGCCAATGACTTGCAACCAGAAGAGTTGGAGTGACCAGATCAGGAAAGGGGAAAGGTGCTATACGGGGTAGTAGTATAGGAGTGTATCATTGATGGGAGGGCCGCACCTAAGGGGAACAATTATATGAATATGACAAATGTTGTAGGAAAAGAACATTTAAAACATTTGGGGAAAAAAAAAAACAGGTGGCTATTTAAATTTTGTTTAAATTTTACACTACAGTTCCAAATTCCCTTAAGCACATGAGAAGATGTCAACAGTCAACTAATTTCAGACTATGAACAATCACCAAAAGAGAAATTTTACCTAGTCGACCTGTGCATATATAACTAAAGGTAGTATTTACTGGGTATGGAGTATGTACCCAAAACTGCTGAAAACTCATCCACACTGAAAATACACTAGTCACCATTTTACAGAGGAGGAACAGACTCAAGATAACACAGGTAGCATTTGACAGATTTAAGATTTGAACATAGATTTATTTGGCCCCTTGTATCCCAAACTATATTCTCATCTACAACATAATAAAATTTTCTCCAGAAGAGATTTGTCCCCAACTGAAGAAGCAGAGGTAGCCCTGGGAATAGATGGATGATAAACATGGATGTTAAAAGCAGAAAGGAATAGAAAGGAAGAGCTATTAACATAGCTAAGACTCAATTTCCTATTTCGAAGACAAAATTTCAACCAGGAAGAGGTAGTGGATAGAAGGAGTCACAGAGATGCATGAGGGACTCTATAACCCCAGGAGTACATTCGACTTCAGAGGCAGACTCACATCTGGTCCATATCTCAGGACTCTACTTGTGCAACACAGAGCAATACAGAACAATGTTTCACCATTTAACCTTGGCTTGTGCATACAAATCTAAAATGTCAATGCTTGGCTGCAATCCAAATGAGTTCACACTTCCCCCAATTCTGAGGATGGGGTAGTCAGACTTGACTGAAAAGTTAGGTGAAAGGAAGGGGTGAGCATCACCTATTTCTCCAGGTATTCTAAATTCTTTCTTTAGAGAAGTAAGATTACTAGAAAACGTGTTCATTTTCTGAACTACATCATCTTAATCTTAGCAAATGCTTTACTTGGTTATATAACTTTTCATTAAACTTTAAAAGTTAACACTGATTTGTTCACACTATCTAGGTTTTAGGAGCACATAATTGGTTATATATTTTAAAAGTACATTCAACTCTTTCCATTTCTATTTTACTTCTCCTCAAAGTAAACTGTCATTCTTAAAACAACCCTCAAAAATCAGACTTGGATCAAATCCCTTTTCCTTATTGTCTCATAACTGTCTAGTCCTAAAATCTTAAGCCTCTGTATCTTAAATATTTCATGTCCCTTTTTTTTTTAAATCCGTAACTCCAGCATTTTAGCTTGAGTTTTCTCATTTTTCCCTTTTCCTAAATGGTCAGTTGCTTCCATTCCGCAGTTCCCTCTCCAGTCTACTCTCCATAGAGGACAAACTCAACTTATAATACAGAGCTAAAATGTCAATGCTTGGCTGAAATCCAAATGAGTTCACATGCTGAGGATTTCACTTATGTATGGGAATGACATTCAATTAAACATCCATTTACTCAATGCTCTCTCACTTGTCTTTTACAAAAGAGGAACCAGAACACTGCCAGGCAAGGAAGTTGTGCCATTCTGTCTTCTCTTTTCCCCAAAATCCCTCTAGGCAATGTGAGAGTACCTCTACATGAAGGGTATAACCTAGAACTGCAGCAGTGAGGACAAGATGGGGTAGCAATGTGTGGTTACAGTGTGCAAGCTCAGAAGGCAGAGATAAGGTACGACAACAGGGGAAGCTGCCACGTAGTGCAGCTCACCAGGGAAAGGAGATAAAAGTCAAAGCAAAATGAAAGAAAGGTTTCTTAAAGACCAGAGAAAAAGCCAACAAAATAGCTTTTCTCTAGTGGGAGGGCTATTAATAGCGCAAACTGGTGATAAAGAACAGAGAATATAAAGATCAGAGTCAGAGATGAATAGAATGAATAGAAGAATTCTCGTCAGAGAATGAATAGAAGAAACCTAGGCATACCAAAGTTATAACTAAAATCTGTGCTAATTCTGGTTAGTAAGAAAACATTTACTATCTATGACATTTTTTTTTTTAAATCTGAATAGTTTATACCCCCTAATTCTCTCTTTTTGTTTTGAGATTAGGTCTCACTAATTTTGCCCCTGGAACTGCAGGCTCATGTTGCCTGGGGTACCACAGACTCAAGCAATCCCCAGCCTCAGCTTCCCAGGTAGCTGGGATTATAGGGACGTGCTACCATGCCCAGCTATTTTTTTTAGAACTAGGTCTTGCTACTGGCCCCAGGCGGGGCTCGAACCATGACCCCTAGCCCCAGCTGCTTCATAGGCTGAAGCTTATAGGCACCGTGCCTGGCTTATACCCCCTAATTCTCTTAGCAAAGCAAACCATGTTAAGTTGTATAGGTATTCAGTGGCAGAGGAAAACATACTACAAGAAAAATTGGGAAAGATCATTAACCTTAGAAATAAAACCTCTAAAGGAAAAAAATCTACTTTCATTATCTCCCAAAAAATAGAGAAGAATCTGTGTGAGGTAAATTTTGGATCCTATGCTAGAATGTCTCCTTCCCTAGGACTGATTATTGTGCATCCCCCCCCCCCCCAAAGTGAAATAAGCATCCATTAAGAAAGACTTTTGGAGAACCCCAAAGCACTAAGTCCCTTGTGCAGCCAAGGATTGGTAAGAGCCATTACAATGCCCCAGTAATGAAAATCCTGTTTCAGGAAAAGTGAGAAACCCAGACACTCCAAAAACTTTGGCTACCATTTTTCACCTGTGTGGAAAAGTCAGTCACATAAAGGTCTACATGAAACATTCAGTAAATCCTTGGTCAATGGCAAGCTATCACAATACATCACACACACAAATACTTTTAACCTATGAATACACATTTAAATTACACCTATGGAATGTATTATTTGCAACATTTAGAATGTGTTAGCCAGAGCTGAAGAAAGTGGCAAACTCAAAAATAAAGTGTTTTGCTTTTCTTTCTACTTCTTGTTCACTCTATCTTTAGTTAAGCTTACCAGACCTCACATTTGAGATGATGATATTCAACTCTACATATTTTTCATCACCTTTCATGGCTCTTCTCTATTCACATTCCCTGCCCATTTCATCCAAGAATACCTGCTGATTTTTTTCAACTCAGTATCTCAAAGGCCAAAGTGTCTACTTAAAAGGAAAAAGAGTAACCTCAAGCAACACAACCCTTGATCTCCCTCTGTAATTCAAGCTCGCCTAGGGTTTGACTTTTGGTTTCTCTTGACACTTCCAAATCTGTCTACCACTATCTGTCTTGATATCACCTGCATGTCATAACTCTTAACTTCTGCCAATTTTTAGTAAGCAAGAAATACTTGATAGAAAGTGAAACACACAGAGAATCAAGACATCAAAAAAAAGAAAAAAGTATGGCAATGAAAAATTACAGATCACCTTTCCCAAATTTTAAGTTTCATAGCTACTGGTTACATTCTGGAGCACAGTAGTAGTTATGGAAACATGAAAAAACTGTCAGGAGTGTTGACTGTATCATCTATTGTTAATTCTTTATAATCAGAACTAAGAATTTTTGTAAGTAAAATTATGGTAACCACAGATGACTACATAATGGAAATATACAGATTTCAAATCTACCACTTAATCTTGTAAGAAAACAGTAATTTTAAGTTTTTTAAGAAATACAGCAAGTTCTAATTCAAGATGTTTTACATGAGTAAATAAATTTCTGCATCTTTTCAGATTATCGAAATTTTACAAATATGAAAAGACGAAAGAGTGCAAATGATCTAGTGAGTCACACAACTAATAAGTAGCATTGTCAGAACTGTAGTCTAGAATTAAATGCCAAAGTTCATGTTCTTTCCATCACACTTTCTTTTGGTAGAAATGACATCATAGCCATAGCTAAAGAGTTAATTTCCCACAAATGGAGTTTGACATTTAGAGAACATTCCTCACCGAATAGCAACATTATGGTAGCACACATCTCAGATCTACACTTTTAGACAGAACCCCTTTAACCACTGTTCCACCCAGCCAATTTCCGGTCCTATCAGTACTGCTAATTCTAAACATAAACCACTCTAGGAATTTTAACACAGTAGCCAAAGAAACCAGAGGGAGCCTTACAGAAACCAGCAGTGTACTTTAATGTGCACACTGCCCTCTGCTGGCTGGAGCAGAGCAGACCACGCATCTGACAGCAGCTGTTTCCTCAGCTATTTGGTGAGTCCTTTTTGCTGTAAACATCTGGAGTCACACAGAATCAACATGAAGAGAACGGCCGCCACTTCAGGAATCATCAACATTCATTCATACCATTTCACTTTGCAGAGAATGATATGGACATATACAAATACACATTTACCTTGGTGATTCCAAAAGCCTATCATTTTCATCTATGTTCAATCTAGAATTACAAATGATGCTTTGGAATTAGAAAAAGTAGATAAAACTAAATCTTGATTAATTTTTAATTGATGCAAACATCAAAAACATCAATTAAAAAAGCAAAAGACATTTAAAAAATACTTGAACCACTTATAATTTAAAATATTTTAACCTAACAGGCAACAAATTTTCAAGAAAAAACTTTTCTGGTAACATTTGAATTTTTAAGTGGAACTAGTGACATTCTGGATTATACTGTGAGAATACATGTATGGAAGAGAGATTCTCAAACAGCATAACAAACTACTCAGATTGACCTGAAGAAACTGGAGATTCTTCACTGAAAGTTTCACTTAGGTAAAACTAGCCCTGAAATTACTGCCTTCTCTCAGACACTTGCCATTCTTTTAAAAAATTTCTTCCTGATTAAGTAGAAGAAAGGCACTATGACCATTAAGCTATTTTTTTTTTGTTTTTGGTTTGTTTCTCATGAGAGATGAGGTGTAGGTATACTAGAATTAAAATTTTCTTCCAACACAGATTTTGAAGAGTAATGTCAGAGAAATGCTAGTATTTAATATATTTTAACCAAAAAAACTTCCAGTTACCTGTAAACTAGCTGTTCCTTCTCTTCCTTCAAATGATAACTTATTTATTGATAAATCTGGTTGTTCTGATTCCAGAAGGGCTCAAAATAATCACTGAACAGTTACTATTCATTCCATAAATTTACTGAATGGTGAGCAAAATTCATTGTCTATGAATTCAGTTTTTGCACTAGTAACAGAGACAGACCTTAAATGACACATACCCACACATACATTTATAAATTCTGATTATCACTTGGATAATGAAATGTACTGTAAGAATATAAGGGATAAAGAATGAACAAGAAATATTTTCCTAAAAAAAAAAAAAAAAAAAAAAAAACAAACACATTCTGAAAAATGAAAAACCGTGTGACTATGATTTGGTAAACAAAGAGGAACAGGCATAGATGAAAGTGTAGAGATAGGTCAGGGTTAGATTGAATTTCCACAGAAAGACACTGATAACTTGAAAGCAAGAGAGTTTCATTACTTACTGACATTCAGTGAGACATTCTAATTATTAGGATTTTTAAATGAAGGGTGAAATTGCAGAAGTAGGACCAGCTAGAAGACTATAGCAGTAAGCCTAGGGAAAAAATTCTGCATCATGGCCAGGCATGGTGGCACATGCCTGTAGTGGCAGCCTAGGAAACCGCAGCTGGGGTCAGGGATCAGGGATCACGGTTCAAGTCTATGCAGCGAGACCTAGTTTCAAAAATATATCGCTAGGCGTGGTGGTGTGCATCTGTAATCCCAGCTACATGGGAAGCTGAGGCTGGAGACTGCTTGAGTCTGTGGTACCCTGGGCAACATGAGCCTGCAGTTCCACAGGCAAATATAGCGAGACCTAGTCTCAAAAAATAAATAAATAAATAAATAAATAAATAAATAAATAAATAAATAAATAAATAAATAAATAAATAAATAAATAAATAAATAAATAAATAAATAAATAAATAAACAAACAAACAAACAAATAAATTTCTGCATCACATACAGTCTTTAGAAAGGTGTAGATAAGAAAACTACCATCCACTCAGTTATCTAACATCAATTTTCTGAAAGTGATCCTAATTCCTCTCTGCCTTGATTATCTAATTATTAAGTTCTGCCATGTCTACCCCACAAAACCTCTCAATTTCAGGATTTCCTCTACTATCTTCAATTCCACCTTACTTAAACGTCTCATCACTGGTTATCTCAGATCTCTTTCCACAACAACTTGTCTGTGTATTAAAATCAGGGTGTTTTTATAAAAACACAAACTTATGCCACTTTCCTAACACTTTCCTAACTCACCACTTGCTATCACCAATGGAATAAACTTGAAAAGGCATTCACACTAGGTGTCCCTTAGGTTTTTCAGGTCCTTTCTAACTATTCCTCTCCTCTATACTTTGTATTCAGTCATGCTGACATATCTAGGGTTCCTCCAAAGACACCACAACCCCTCGCATGCTGTTTAAAATATTGGCTTCCCCCTTTTATGCGATAGCGTTTTTTTGGTGTTGACAAGTACTTCAAATAGAAACCAACATGTTACAGTGGAATAAGTTAGTGACCATTTTTCATGCTCCACATCACTAGTAATCATGGAAATGCAAATTAAAACCACACTGAGATACCATCTTACACCAGAAAGAATGGCCCATATAAATAAAACGGACAACAAATGTTGGCGCGAATGTGGAGAAAAAGGAACTCTCTTACACTGCTGGTGGGAGTGCAAACTGGTTCAACTACTATGGAAGGCTGTGTGTAGGACCCTCAAACAATTGAAAGGGGAATTACCATTCAACCCAGAAATCCCACTACTGGGAATCTACCCAGAGGACATGAAAACATTAATTCAAAAGGACACCTGTATGCGCATGTTCATCGCAACTCTGTTTACAATTGCCAAGATTTGGAAACAAACCAAATGCCCCAAAACAGATGATTGGCTAAAAAAAAAATGTGGTACATATACACAATAGAATACTACGCATCAATCGAGGACAAACACATGTCATTCGCAGCAACACGGATGGAACTAGAAAGATTCATATTAGCAGAAATAAGTCAAAAAGAAAAAGAGAAATACAGGATGATCTCACTTACATGATGGATATAGGGGAAAACAAGCAAACGAATAAGAAAAAATAAAAACAACCAATAGGACTGAACAATGGAGCGGAGAGAGGAGTTGGGGGGGGAAGGCGGGGGAGGTGAAGAGCACAAAAGATCAGGATGGTTAACAGGTGTTAGTGAAGTGGGAAAGCCCCGTGGTACACAATAATGCAATAATATAATATAAATACGAATACACATATATATATGCAAATTCAAAAAATTGTAAATTAAATTAAAAAAAAAAAGGAACAACCATCACAGAGATAGTTGACATCCTCTGTGGATATCTCTTTTATTCTATTCCCCATTACACATTCCCAGAAATAATAATTAGTACACTGGAATTGATGTTTGCCATGCCAGTGGTATTTGAAACTTTTAAATCACATCAGTTAATAATATATTATTTTGCATGGTTATAATTTTGTAATTATGGTATTGTAATATGTATACCTATCTATATAACTTGTTTTCCCACAAAATTTTTTTAAATTATTAAAAAAAAAGTTAGTGACCATTTTTCTAACTGCACACAATCTCTAGTATCAGGAATATGATTACTACCTGGGTTAGCCTCGACACCTTACACACATGGTTCCAGAAACATACAGCATAGCTTTTCCCTCAAAGGTTATATAGTCAAGTAAGGGAAGAAAACATAAAATATGAAAAGTACATCAATGGAAAAGTCAGATTTCTTTCTCACTTCTAAGAGTACCTTTACCATAATTTCACCTATTCACAAGACCTTACATTAAAATGCTTATATACTCTCAGCAAAAACTTATATTCCTCTTCACAGAGAAAACTGGAGTCATTAAGTATGAAATTTCTTTTATGCCCCCACTTCACCATTTTTTTTTTTTGAGCTGGATCCCCCTTGGTTAATTCTTTAACCTCATCACTGATACCGCTCTGCATCCACATTCTAACTAAAACCAAAATTCTCTCTCATAGTGCCCTTTCATTGTCAAGTTACTTTTAAAGAACCCCCATAACTTCAGCAAAAATATCTACTAATAATCACCAATTCGTAAAGTTATTATTTAGAGATACCCCTTAGAAAAGTATCATTTGGGGGATGAAGTTGCAGAATGTATAGCCATAAAGAAGAAAACCAAATGGCTTCTATTTTAACTATAGGTCACATATAGGTTGTCCTTTTACTCACTGACAGTTCCTGATAATGAGATAATGATTTCTTTTACCTCACTAGTATTAACCTTAAGCCATTTATATTCTCAAAGTGACAGTAGTTTATACAAAAGAGCGGTTTCATTGCAAACACTTGAATACAAATGGCTTATGAAACTTATTCTATGATAAGTGAATACCAATGATGCTGTCATCATAATGAAAACCACATACTTTTGCCAAGAATGACTGCAGAATTAATAAAATAGATTAAAACTATCATATATTCTTAAATAAGGTGAGAAAAAGAAAGCAAAGAGATGGAAGAGAAAAAAAAGGGGTAGGTTTTCTTTCTTATAATTAGTAGAGAAATGAAATACAAATGACAGTGTTGAATATAATGGGCCTCAGTTCAGCTTCAGGGTAATTATCCATGTCCAGTCTTTGTTTAAAAATCTTGCTCCCCTTATCAAAGCTTCCCACTGTTCTACATCTGGTACTGGACAGTAGCTATAGAAACCACTTGTGCTAAAGTTATACAACTATAAACAGCACTAGACCATTTCCAAACCAAGGACAAGTAGGTCAAAAGTCTGGCACCCAAAACTATTAAGAGAAACCTCTAAGACAATGGGAACAAGGTAAGATTGGAAATCTCCTAAATTAGGTATTTGTATATAATCTGTTCTATCAAAATAACTCATCACTGCAAAAATATTAAACCTAGAGTCTACTAAAGTATTTAATATTTATTAAAATCTTCATATATAAAATCCTGAAAATGAGTGACAGTTAACAACTGATCTCTGACATCTGACACTCAGCACATAATCTCTTTCTCACTGTAAAAACACCATGATGGATAGTACTTTCTATATGTTCTTTACTAAAATCGATACTTTATAGATTTTAAATTCAAATCAAAAATCAAAACTTGACTTCAAATATTAAAAGTATGCACAGTCAACGCACCAGATGAAAATGTAAAGACACTGTTACTATGTCACTCAAACTAAGAGTTTTATTTACCTTTTTAAACTGTAAAGGATGAGTATCAGACCAAACAAGCAAAAGCACACATGGACATAATTCTCTGACGTTAATACGGAGACAATTCTTCTCCTAGGTGACCTAACCCTTCTAAATGGTCACATTCCATTAAAAGAAAAATTAAAACAAAACAAATCAAAATACATTCCCTTGTATGAAGATCAAAAGCAGGCAGTCATTTTATTTGGAAATGAATTCAACAGGGACCTATGACAAAGGAAAGCAAGAAAATCACCATAAAAGTGATTTATTATAATGGTTACATATATAGGAAGAGGTGCTTATGATCAATACAAAAGGGGGCACTTCTGGGATGTTGGATTACTCTGTAATCTTGATCTTGATGGTGGTTGCATTAATGTTCATTTATTACATTTACTAAACTCTACAGTTATGTCTGGCAAAAAAAAAATAGATGCTTTATAAAATCTCAGGGTTAAAATCTTAGTGGCTAATGGGATAAAAAGAAATTACAAGCTCTTGCTTAAATTTGAGACTTAAATTAGGTCTTAAATTAGAAAAGGTAATGCTTAAATTAGCAAAGGTAATTCGAAATAACTATATGATAAATAAAAGACCTCCAGAAAAAAAGCAGAAAATTTATACGCAAGAATTACAAAAGAGCTCCAAAAGAGTATGCTGACTCCATACATAAACTTCCCATTCCCAAAACCACTCATACCACACCTTAACCCCCAGATTGTAACTTATATTTTGCAACTGACCACTGTCTAAAATTCTACTAACATCAGTACACTAAAGACTGCTCTATCATTTTAGCTTGAAAATATGAGCATTAGGGCTGGAGCATAACACAGATGTTCTCTCTGCCTTCAGAGAATAATTTTTTTCCCACAAGCTAAAAGTCATATCTAAAGAGCACCAAAATCAAAAGGATCCATCCAGGTATCTTAAATAATTGCCCCTGTGGAGTTGGTGGAGGATAGACTTGCTTTTTCTTGTTTTATCAGAAACAATAATCTAAAACTACCATGAAAGCATTAACAAAAAATTCCAATTTAACAAGCCCATTCAGTTGCAGAAGTATTAAAAAAAAAAAAAAATGAAATGGTAATCCCTTATGACTTAAACAAGGGAAAAGTAACATTTACAAAAGTAATTTATTCAGAACTAAATAAATGCATGATCCTTAAAACTGAATTCATGCAACATGATATGCAGAACTACCACCAGTTACTGTTTATTCAAATAGATCAAGCTAAAAAAGTAATTTATGATTATTTTTCCTTTTATTCAAGAATAGTTTTCCTTTTGACTAGTTATGCAAAGTAATTTTTTAACAAGGCTTTCTTTTCCTCTCAGCCTCTGCCTCTCCCTCCCTCATGACCCCCACAAGACACAAATGTGCATTTTTAAGGAACTGAATGTTGTACTGTATGTACTAAGACCTAGAGAGCATATTCAATTACTATGTTTTCAGTGTTATCTTATTTTTCTCACTGATAAATGAAGTAGCATCTATTTCTCACTAGCTATATGACTGAAATACTTCATACCTGGTCTCAAATCTTTACTATTCTAATCAGAAGGAAAGTATTCATTATCCTGGGAAGAGATAGGCAAGAATCAAAACATTTCAGAATAAAAGGTCAACTGGAAAGAATTACCCTAATTCAAATAGTTGTCAAAAAAAAAAGGCTATATGAATTCTGAAAAGAATAATATAATGTAAGTAGGCACAACCATGTGAGCAAAACACGAGTTTGTGATTTGCAAACTACTATCATCTTGATTTGTAAACTACTTATCAAGAAGACTAATTTCTTCCACTTCAAGTCACCCATGTGCCAGTTTCTCAAACTTATCTCAATGTCTCATCTCTTCCTTATTTAAAACATTTTGTTGTAATGTTAATGATTATTACTTCCTTTACAACTTCAAAATCTTTCCATTTTTCAGTCAAATCCCTCAACTTTGCCACCTTCCCTGCTAATTAATAAAGAACTCATCAGTTTTATGTATTATTAGACTGATTCAATCCAACATAAAAATTTCACTAATTTTCATCATCTGCCACTATGACCTCCAAATATTCCCTCCTTTAAAGTTGACAACAGATTTATACATTATAACTTTAAATTAATTTCCATATAACAGCAAGAATTAAACTTACCTATCCTTTGGTACTTCTCAAATTACTGGAGTACGTGTCAGATAAACAAGTCACAAAACAAACAGTGCACATGACGGCCTGGCTGGTGCAATGGCAATTTAAATAATTTCTTTATATTCATGCAAGTACTAAAGAGTAGTAAAAATGTAAAAATGCACAATTTTTAAAAAAGGTTCCAAGGAGTTCTTAAAAATGGCTACTTTGAACATGTTTTCATCTGTCCAAGTATTAGCAGAAAGGCTGTGAAAGTAATGTTTTAGATACTTTCACTGAAAACATTACTATTACACAAATATTCTGATCTGTTCTGGACAACTCATTATCCTATGAATTTTATATGAGAAAAAATGTTTTATAGGAAACACTGTGACCATGACTATATATAGCAACATGGAAGGAAAAATGAGTTCTGGTAAAACAAGTCACATTCTAGGATAGCCCCACAAGCAACAAAGAAAGACTATTTTTAGAAACTAGTAACATGCTACTCAAGAATATTTCCCTTCTAATCTTGGCATAATTTAAAGGTAGCAATGTGTTTTAGCTAAGAGGAACAAGTTGTAGAAAAGAGGAGACAATCTCAAGTACAAAAGGAGTTTTGTTTGCTACTTGACCAGTTCCTATTTAAACAAACTGGGCTAAATCCAGACAACTTCTTCATCCCTAAAATGGGCAAAAACAATAAGGTTATATGGATATAAAAACTTAGTAAACAATAAAATGTTATAAAAGTGCTACCATTCACTACCCTTTCCATCTGTATTAACAGGGGACAACAATTTGCTTTTACCAAGTATCTTCATAATTTCAGCAAGGCTAAGATTACTAATGCTAAAAAAGCAACTCCAAAAACTCTACCCAATAATGTAGAGATACAAAACTCTAGATTCTTTAGACAGTTTTTGCATTTATAACTTATGTTTACATTTTAAAAGGAGAGACAGGGAGAACACTTTTTACAAAATACCAAGTGGACCAAAAGTTATACTGAGCTTAAGCCTAACATTAGTGACAAATCAAAAATGAAAGGACACAATATACAAAAGTGTAAAAATCTAAAATTAATAGTTTTCCATTGCCAAGATCAACAACACTGAACAAGCCTGAGAATAATTTGTTAGACGTGTATGAGAACTGTTTGACAATTTTATGTCATCAATTTCATTATGGAAGACTGGGATCTTGCTGCAATTATACACAGTCCTCTCCATACAAACAGAAGGTAGAGTGAAGTAATTAATTGAAAACTAAGCATGATTAATATAGCATGACAAAGTAGTTTCAATTATAGTAAACTTCATACTAGTGAAACTCACTGATTAAGCTTGATATTATCTAGAGTATTTCAAAATAATTCTTGAGCATTTGTCTTTTTTGTTGTTTTTCAAAAATCAATTTGAAAAGAATAAAAGTAAAATGTAAAATGTAAAAGCAAAATGATAAAGAACCAATCAAAGCAAAACAAAAAACACTGCCTTATATATTTTAAAAATATCTAAGGTAAGAAACATTATTTCTATGATGAAACTTCTCAGAAGCATACTTAGAATACTCTATTTCTTCTGTTGCATTTACTTAGAGAAATATCATAAATCTGAAAAAATATACCAGACTTTTAAAAATTAAACTCGGGAAAGCAGATGTGAAATTGTTCACAATGGTTAATTTTGCCATTAAAATAGAAATGACTTGTACATTATGTGCCTTCATTAATTAATGGTGTCCTTTCTCTATACTGTCCTTCCAATTCTTTAGAAACAAATGTTTCAAATCATCATTACCTCTATACCCTGCGATTTATGGAGGTCACAAAAAAAGAATGTTAATATTAATCCATTAACTCTCTAGTATCAAAACTCAAAAGTACAAAATTTATGTACAACATCTACATTTTTTTCCCACATAATAGTCATGTGTCCTGGCACATGACTTACCCTAGTATAAGTAAATCATGTTTATTAAGTTAACAATAATTAACTTCTCTTCTAGCAGTGTCATAGTTATTATATAATTATCCACTGCCTTATTTCTCTTAAAGTACTAAAAGGCAAATATATGATTAAGAATTGTGAGAATTAAAAAACAAACGGCACAACAGATGTCTCTTATTTAATGTGATACTGAAAACGGTTAGCGTTATGTACTAAACTGAAACAAACTCCCCTCCCCACCGAATTAATATAATGAGGTCCTAGGCTCCAAGTTACCTATATTTGGAGATAAGTTCTTAAGATAATTACAGTTAAATGAAGTTATAGTGGTGGGATACTAATCCAATATGACTGTTTTCTATTAAGAAGTAAAAGTACACCAAGAAGTGTATGTGCACAGACACAGTGAGAAGGTGGCTATATGCAATCTAGGAAGAGAGATCTCATCAAAAACCAAACACAGTGGCATCTGTCTCAGAACTGTGAGAGAGTAAATTTGTTACTTAGGATACTCAGTCTGGTAAGGCCCAAAAGGATTGATACCATAGTCAGTTAATTAAAGCCCAAAAGGATTGATACCACAGTTAGTTAACTGAAAAAGTCAATAATATACCAGGAAAAAGATAAAAAAGCTTTGCAAATATATTTGTAAATAAATATGTATTGCTTTGCAAATATATCTTACTTAATACAAATCATATACTATCAACCTTGTTATTAGAAGGAAAACCTAGAAATATATCCATTTTTCAGTTTTAAAAACTGAAAAAGTAATCTAGGTATAGAAATCTAGACTGCAGTACCTTTTCCCCATTTATAAATAGTAATCCTACCCATTCCCAATAGAAAAGTCTTTCAAAAGAGAGTTTACACTATCTTTCTAAAACATTCAACTTAGTTTCTATAGAAATGACAACTTAATTCTTATACTCATATTTCACAGTTCTATCATTTATTTAGTTTATAGAATTTTAACAAATATAACTTGCATAAACTAGAAGAAACTAATCATGATAGACAATTCATTTAGCAGAACAAAAGTGAAGTGCAAAGTAGGTATCAGTCAGTTCATTCGATGAAAGATTTGACATGTGATAGGTACCAAACATTATAATTTAGAGCAAAAATGGCCAATACTGGTTAATCAACTGAGTATGAAATGAAGGTTAGTTCAGAAGGTTTTTACTGCATAACTAAATAATAGCTGGCCACTCCAAATTGGCACTCTCGAAGACTGTTACGGTGCTAAACAATTTGAAAGCTACTATTGGAATCTCTGAATATTCATACTATTTTAAGTGTTAATGGTAAATCATTATTGGAAAAGGATTGTATTTTCAAAAATAACTTAAATGACAAATACCCTATCTAGTATAAAATGTGTGATGTACAGACCAAGCAACACAATTTGAACAAAGCAAGGTGTTACTATAAAGCAAAATAATTGTCAACTATTAATCTATTTCTTTAAATGTGAAGATAAAATATTAGCTTCAAGAACTAGATGAATAATTATGACACAAATGAGTGCTAAGCATCAATCCAAAGATGTGTCATTTGAATATAAACTTCAAGTATTTGTTGTGACTATCAGACGCTTACTTTTAAATTACATCAACTACATTCTATAAATACATATATCTGCATGTGTATATACATAAACATACAGAGTAGATACCAATCAACTTAAATAAATCTTAGTTTCCTGAAATGCACTAATATAAGAGCTTATTAATAAAAATTTATGACATACTGAAAATTCTGTATCTTATTCAGTAATAAACATGTGTTACTAAAATTTTTGAATAAAGATGTGACATAATAAATGCAGTGATTTTAGGAAGATTTATCTAATAAATAAGAACTAGAGGTGTTGAAAAATGGAACAAGAGGTAACTAAAAAGAATATAAGCATAAACCAGGCATAAGGTTGTAAGAGTCTTGAGGAAATGCACACACACACACACAAATTTATAAAATCTGTGCAAAAAGAATTGTCCAAGTAATAATTTTCATTACTGTGAAAGAATCCATAGGCTATGCATCAGATGAAGAAAATCAGATATAGAAATGTGTACAATAAAATCTTCATGCAAACAACACCCTGTTCTTTCCTACTTGCCCTACAGATCCAGTAAAGATGAGACTTATCAAAGTTCTAGTGAAACTGGTAGAACGTTGGTTATCAATTCAGATTAAGTACAATTCAAGAACATTTTGTAGATTTAAAAAACTCCATATTGAAGCATTTTCATATCAGTTATGATCTGGGAATGAAGTAACAGGTGTTCTGTTCTTCTCAAGCTTAAATGTGTTGTGTATGCATGAGTGTGGCAAAGAAAGAAAACTTAGGCCCTAACAGATGGGACAAAATTACTTCCTTTAATAAAGCAACATTTTCTCTTTGTTAGAATCTGCAATCAAGTAAGTAAGTTCTGCTTTGGAGAAAAACAGTAACTAGTAATAGAGTAGAAAAATAGTAACTAATATATTGCTTGTTATTTAAGATTATTCTGTTTTATAAATGAGTTAGCGGCAAGAGTGCCAAATAAAGCCTGAGAAGTTAAAGTCAACTCTTTTTTATTCTTCTTTCCAATTTCTGTATCCTAACTATGCTCTCCAATCCACAGAATGCCATAAACATCTTTAATTTCTGCCTCTTCCTGAACTGATACATCAATTTTAAAAAGGCAAGGACTGACATTTCCAAAATTCATTACAGGAAAATTGTTTAGGAAAATATTCATCTGATTCTTTCAAAATTTGTATGAAGACACACAGGTTACCTTACCTCAAAATTCTTCACTTTTTCCATTGTTATCAAGCGCCTTGATGTATGACTGGAAAGCTTTTGCTCACAGTTGCTAATGAGTTTCAGGCAAGGGTGCCAGGGTACCATCTCTTCAGTGTATCTGAAGAAAGAACAGCTGTTATGAACACTCACACGTGCACCCTACATAGGAGCATCATAGGTGGGTTGCCCAGAGTAGTATGAGAAACCTCACTACATGATACACCATTTTGCTTAACACAGCCTAGTATCGACCCAACCCAACCCATAAATAACCTGTATAATGATCTTTCGATGGACTGTTTGCAAACCCTTACAAATCTTACAGGGTCTAAACTATCAGGATAGTATGGTATCCTATTTTAAAGTCCCATTTTTATTACTTTCCCCTACAATTCAATCATCTATTTAAGATGTAAATCAGGCAGAATAAGGAAATTCATGGATGAATAACTAGATAAAAGATAAGGTTGGTTCATGTGCACTGAAGTTTCATTTTGGGGTAATGAAAATGTTCTGGAAAAAAACAGTGATGATGCAAACCTTTGTGGGAGTTCTAAAAACCATGGTATAACATACTTTAAATGGGTGACTTTCATTGTATATACAAATTATATTTAATTTTTTTAATAAAAACTAAAATAATTGTGTGTAATCTCACTTTTCCATGAATCAATTTTGACACTCACTTTTCTGTGAGTTTTTATGCCTCAAACTAACAATTTCCAAATGTCCTAACACTTGACTCCTTACTTGAGAAACAGAATTTGTGTTGATTGGAGTGATTACTAAAAACAGTTAAAGGAATAACTACTTCCTGTTTCATAAGTAAGAGATGAAAAACATGTTCTCTTCACTGCTCTGAGGCACTACAAATTGATTTTACTACAATTAAAATTTATCCCCAAATCCTACTCTGAGGCACACTTTACTGTTTTTTTTTTGCCATAATTTTTATTATAAGCATTAACAGTTGGATTTCTATTAAAGAATATCTTTCACAAAGAAAATTTCCAATCACTTCAAGAGATATCTGTGTGTAATGATAATTAAAAAATGTCACTATATGGATATGTTGAAACTAGTCAAACAGTTATAGTCATTCATTAAGTTAGCAACTCCTCTATCATCAAACACACAAGTTGAATTTATGCCCTTCCACATGAGTATTAACATAGATCCTCAGGGTCATTTGCAAATAACTGAAATCATAAATAATAAACCCAGAAATACAAACAGTCACATAATTGTATGTGTTAAGTTTCTGAGTAGGAAGATAAACTATTCTGAGAGCTCAGCTGAAGGATTAACTCTCTCAAAAAGGACCTAGAAAAGTATTAATTAAGGTGTGCTGACAATTAAGCCTAATCTTGAAAAATGAAATTTTATCAGTTAGCCATAAAATGAGGTCAAAATCTACTGTTTGATAAAACATCTAAGTTGGGGAGAGGGACGGAGATGTCTTCTTCTTCTACTTTTACAATATCCCTTAGGTTATATGCATTTGGAAACTTTTCCTTGTCAGAAATTATTAAAATGGAGACATTACCAAAGAAATATTCACTGGCCACTCTTTAAGGTCTTTAGAAATACTGAAATAGCTAAAAGCCCCTCCAATTTAATTTTTCATTAAAAGCAAGAATAAAAGAACTACAATAGATATTCTGAACCACATATAATTTGCTATAATTAAATAATACACTACAAAATAGCAGACAGTCAGAAATGCCAGAAAACAAAAGAACTAGTGGGAATATTTCAAAAGGACATAGAGCCACCTCAAAGAAACTGCCACTGATCAAATCTGAGGCAATTTGTGCAACAAGAAAAATGATAGCAATAAATATAACCTAATGAATAATGTAAGGATCAATGACTCCATACCAACACAAATTACTAAATAAACAGGAGAAAACTTCCTTAGAGTAGAAAGCCAACTTGCAGATGGAGATGGAAGAGAAAAGAAAAGTCATTACAGGGACTGTCAACAGTGGGACGGTTAATGTGAGCAGCGCTTAGATGAAAAACAAGACACTGGTGCAATCTTAGGACATAGTCACATGGTAAACTAATTAAAGGGGGAGAGAAAATGAGGGCTCACAGTAGAGAAACCTGACAGAGAATGACATGACCAGATAATCAACTTTACGACTGTCAGTGGGGGTTAACTTTGTGTATCTGTGATGCTATGCACAGTTGTTATCTTTGTGGTACTCCTACTAAAGAAAGCATTTTACTTGTTCACAGAAGAAACATCAAATGGATCCTGTTTTAGAGTCAACCTTCAGAACATAAGCCATACTCTAAAATACTGTCAAGGATATAAAAGGAAAGACTGAAGAAATATTCCAGACTGAGGGAATATGACATGATAGGTCACTGTAGCCTATTTTCCTGGATGACTGCAACTGATAAAATCTGAATGGGGTCTATAAACTGGAGAGTAGTAGTGTTATCAATGTATTTTCAGACCTAGAGAATTGACGGTGGCTTAAAAAGTTATGTTCTTGTTTCTGACAAATACAATGAAAAATGTGTAAGGGTAACTGGCATCATATTTGTAACTTCTCAGATAGTTTCAGAAAGGACTAATGCTATGTAAATTAACAGGTATGTGCCAATGGGAAACAGTGTGATAAGAAACAGAGTAGGTTAGGTATGTTGATAGCTACACAATATGGATTAGGCGAGACATGTACCTTTTTGTACTGTACCTTAAAAAATTTTGTAAGTTTGGAATAATTCTGAAATGTAAATCAGGCAGAATAGGGAAATTCATGAATGAATAATTAGATAAAAGATAAGGTTGGTGGTGATTGTTCATGTGCACTGAGGTTTCATTTTGGGGTAATGAAAATGTTCTGGAAAAAAACAACAGTGATGATGCAAACCTTTGTGGGAGTTCTAAAAACCATGGTATAACATACTTTAAATGGGTGACTTTCATAGTATATACAAATTATATTTCAATTTTTTAAATAAAAACTAAAACTCATCTGCAGTTAAAAACTAGCTATCTAACTGACTTGCTATTCCCAGTACTGTGTTCACTTAATTCAGTATCCTGGTAGCTCTCATATATCTGGCACGTGAAGTTATAGATAGGGTTTTATTGATAATTTATTGATAATTTAGTGAAAAAGTGGCTCCTCTTTAGACAGCTGAATTCTGGTAACAAGCTTATTTGCATTTTTTAATTCAAGTGTCTGGGCTAAAATTTTAAAAATATCTATTTCTTGAAGTCAATTTTCTTTCTTTATAAAGATATAAAGTGAGATTATCACTGGGAATAAAATAATAAGCCCAGAGTTAATATGTACATTCTCATTAGCCAATAAGAAAATGTGTGATCAAGTTGAGCCCTGACAATTTCCAGTATGTTTATAAACAAAAAAATAAGTATGGCTTCCAAATGCTGAGGAACCATCTATGTTTGTGATAAAACAAGTTAACAGGTTATTTGAAAATGTTCTTTGTACAAATATTCATAGTAAAAGAATTTACTAAATATGTTTACTAAAATGGGAACTGTACTTTGGCTATCTAAAGACTATCCCTATTCTTAAGTAAACCCATAAAATACAAAGGTAAAGGATCAAAGTACACATTTCTCAAGAAGTAAAAGAATTACACTATTTTATAAAAATATACAGAGAACAGATTGATAATTCCTATGAATTCAAATTTTTTAAAAAAAAGATTCTTACAGCAAATTGAACCACCAAATTTTGAACTCAGTACCTTTTTAAATCTAAAGAACCTGCCTTGTTCAATGTCTGCATCAAGACAAGATGAAATAGCTCTACCTATAATTAGTAACTATAAAATAAACTCAGACAAATTATGCTAAATATAATCAGAGCTTTAAATCAATACATAATTTTAGTTTGGTTTTGGCTTTAAAATTCACTGTATTTAGAATATCATAATTAC
Source organism: Uropsilus gracilis (assembly GCA_004024945.1). Lineage (NCBI taxonomy): Eukaryota > Metazoa > Chordata > Mammalia > Eulipotyphla > Talpidae > Uropsilus > Uropsilus gracilis. Next base: position 24,613 of record PVHY01004782.1, on the reverse strand, counting down.
CAATATATATTAAATTTAGATAGCAGAAGACAGAGGAATCACTCAGTTGCAATGTTAAAATTTTTCTGTTGGTAACCTGGCTACTGAACAGTTATGAAATATCCTGTGTTGAGCTAAATGTGGTATACAATAGGGACTGGCAACTTTTCCTCTAAAGGACCAAATGGTAAATATTTTAGTATTTTTCAGTCATATGTACTTCCATCACATATATGTTTCTGTTCTATGCTGTTCTGTTTTTAACAATACTCTAAAACTGTGAAAATAAGTTTTGACACAAGCAGTTTACGGAAACTAAGGACCATATTTGACTCACAGGCTATATTTAAATGCCAACACTTGTCGCAAAATAAAAAGCCCAAAGCTATTCAATTAATAACAGCAGTCTATTTTATAAACAAATATTAAATACAAAAGGCTTCATACAATTACAAAGATATTTATTCTAAATAAATTACAGATAAGGAATAAATTATCTTTTACATGTACAAATATCACAAGAAAAATACTATCAAAACTAAAATTATTTAATATTACATACTCTGGTGTGTACACCGGTAACCAATAGACCAGTCTTCCACCTAGTACGAGGGTCTCAGCTGCAAAGTTTAACAGGTCAAAAAACATATCACTCAGATGATAACTTAAGGAAACAGGAACATGACTTTCTGGACTAGACAAAGAAAACAAAATTTCAAAATCAGTGTAAAACTTTATAACCATCAAACTAAATTAATTGAAAAGCAACATGCTTAATTTCACATACCACTTTTCTAGCCCCTTCAGTATTTCCTTTTCTGAACCTGTTCTTCTTGTAGATTCTCTGATACCATATGGAGCTAGACAGAAAAGATATATAACAAAGACTGTCAAAAGTCACTTAATCATCAATGAGGAACAGATGGACATCATGAACCTCAGATGTCACATCTTGAAGAGGAAACAACATCATTTATGTAATATTCCACCTAAGAATATGACCGAGATTCTATTCAAAACATTGGGGGTGAAGGGGAGAGAGTTTGCAAAATTAATGGAGGAACAAAAGATATTAGGAAATGTAATACCTGACTCCAGCCTGAATACTATACTTGAGGGAAAATATGCTATGAAGGAAATTACTGGGTCAGTACACAAAACTGAATGAGAAATTGTAAAGTATCATATCAATTTACTAATTTTAATAATCATATTTATGTTATCTAAGAAAAGGTCTCTTAGAAATACACATTGAAGTAAATGAGTATGAGTAAAGTGCCCTATGTATGCAACTCATTTTCAATTAGAGGGAAAAAGGACATATTTAATAAAAGTATACATACAAGAGAGGACAAATATTTAAGCAGACTGATAATAGGAAGCTATTTAACTTTCATACAGTATATTAAAACTGATATTGCAATGACTTGATAATTTTTGTTAGATTTGAGACCATCTAAGTCACCAGGGAACTGAAAAGGGCTGAGGAAAAATGGGTTGAGAAATAATTCTGCCACTGTTTAGACTTACTGTCAAATACTATAGAACAGGCAGTGCTGTTCTTAGATAGGATGCTTGGAAAGCGGAAGAACTCACGAGCCACAGAAAACAAGTTCTCATATACATTCCTAAAGCTCAATGGGTTCACAAGCACAGTAGTTCAGAGTCCCAAATTTCTTATAACTCTAGAGAAGAGATGCCAGTGAAAAGAGGCACTATAAAAACACAAAAGGTTATACATGGAGAAACGCAAGACTGTGCTTTGAAATCTGATACCATTAATTACAAACGACTTTTTGGCTAAAATTGGTATGCTAATAGGCAATTATAGCCGAATATAAAAGCAAATATATACCTCAAAACAATAAGCTAAAAAATAAAAGGGATGGCAAATTAATCTATATCGTTAAAAAACCCAGTAAATACTTATCTACATTCTAACTGACAGTCAAAATTTTCTTACTATGCATAAAAGTCAAGAGTCAGGTAAATACTAATACAAACTAGAATTTTTCATGTGTTTCGACAAATGTCTTACTTAATATAAATGACTTGAGGAAAACAATCTTAAGTTTTTTGTACTGAAAACTTACGATCAGTGATGATTGCATCAAAATATGTGCCCTTTCTCCAGGAAGGTTTAGATGCATCTGAAACCAAGACATCAAGGTAGTATTTCTCTAAACCATATTGACGAAGGTTTGCCCTAATGTTTTCGTCTGGTCCTCTCCATTTCTGGTTTTTCCTACTAGCCTTTCCTGAAGGGAGAAAAAAAGAATAGAAAGTACTAAGTAAAATAAAGTATTCCTATTTCTTGCCACCTAACTAAAAGTAATGCTTGTCATCTCTATCTATATTTGTTCAAATACTTTCATTTAAAATCCTCATTTTATTTCATAAATAACTGTATTTTATCTCACTAAACAACCACATGGGAAGCAGTTAAAACAGGTAAAGGAAATCAATTTTATGGTGGAAATTAGACTTTTGGTGGCAATCATGGTGCAGTATATACAGATGTCAAAATGTAATGCTGTACACCTGAAGCTTCTATGTCATAAACCAATACTATAGACAGAGATGAATCAGATAAATGGGCCAAAAGCATAGAGAGCTAACTTAGAAAAATACAGGAGCTGTGACCATGGAAAAGGGCAGCAAAGTGTAGATACTACTGGTGAAAAGTTAAAGGGGAGGTTAAAGGAAAAAAAGTCCAAAGTTATAGTGATATCATCAATTAAGATCACAGAAACCAAAAAGAGAAACTTAGGAAGATTCATTTGTGTATCAAGTCAGGCATGGTAGCCTGCACCTGAAATCCAAGCACTGGGAGGCAAGCAGCCAAGGACCACTGGAGTTTGCAGGTTCGAGACTACCCCAGGCAACACAGAGCTCTAGACCTGGTCCCGAAAAAGCAGCCAGGTGTAGAGGCAGGCACCTGTAATCCCAGCTACCTGGGAGGCTGAGGCTGAGGAGGATCGCTTGAGCCTGCAGGATCGGGACTATCTCAGGCAACATAACGAGACCTAGTCTCCAAAAAAAAAAAAAAAAAAAAAAAGATTCATTTTCAATCAGTCCTGATATAATTGAGATACCTACAGAACATTCTGAAAAAGATATTCAGCCGGTAGCAAGAGGCAAGAATATATACAAACATTTGGAAGATCTCTATATATGTAAATTTAAGTTGAATCCATAAGAATGACTTTTTATTACCCTAGGTGATGTTTAAATTAAGTACATGTTCTATATTCTATTTCCACACACTCTTCTGCTTTATGATCTATTTTATGATAAAGACAAAACAAAAATTTAAAAAAGGAATATGATTTTCATATGTAGTACGTAAAATAATGGGTCATGGAGAAGTGATTAAAGTAAAGCAACAGGTGAAAGAAAACTGCAGGATCTTAAGGAATTAAGATATTGAGATGAAGCAAAGAAAGGAGAGCACCACCAATGAGATCACAATCTAGAAAACTAAGGCAGGGCAGTTTTTAAAGTCAGCATTGCTAAATACTGGAGATCTGTGCTTAGTAAGCATTTAGGTAGACATAGAAACTAGAAAAATAATATTCAGGAAAGAGTGAAACACTATTTTTTTAATGTCAAGTAGTTTTTATTTCTTAAAAAGAAAAAAAGGGGTTTCATGAATAGCTGAGAATATCTAATTAACACGATAATAATTACTTTTAAGCTAATATATTAAAGTTCCTCTTTCTTTTGAAATTTTAAATGACTTTCAGTTGAACCGTAGGAAATGTTAACCATACTGTATAATAACTGCTCTATTATACAACTTTAAGTCACATTTCTGATATATCCCTGACTCAACTGAAAATTGAAGTCCTTTTCTTAGAGTTTGAACAAACTCAAGCTGTGGTCTATGGATAAACAGATTTGACAACTGTTTATCATCACTTACTAAATTTGGCTTTGGGCAATTAAGTGTTTCATTTCTGAAGACCTGTCATTAAAAAGAATTAAAATAGATACAGCATTATACTATAATTGTTCTATCGTGCTCTTTTCATTCTAACGATGTAGTTTTCTTCACAGAACAGTTAACTGTTCAAATTTATACTTCAGACATTACTCATAGTTGACCACTACGTTTCATAGACTATTATGTAAGTTGGTAATTCTAAATTCTTTTGCTAAATATGAACACTTTCCCCAAGACCACTCTTTAGCTACACCTCATTTATCTTCCTCCTTGACAACTGTATTGGCTTACTGTAAATAGTTTAAACACCTGCAGTAAACTCAAAGTTTGCTAAGCATAGAGGTACTCTGGTTAATGCTCAAAATGGTGTGGCCAGAGGAAGAGCAAATGTTACATTAAATGTGAAAGAAATTCTTACTAACACAAATTGAAACCTTTTTTCAAAAAAAAAAAAAAATCTAGTCCAAAAAGTCTCATTCTATAAAGATTTATCATTTCCAAATCACAGTGAAAAAAACAAGCTATTTACCAACTTTGTTTTCAACTATGTGCTCTGAGATACCTCATTAAAAGCTGGTATCTGACACAAAAAAACATTTGCAGAATGCAATATTGTAGTGACAGTACTGAGGTTGTTACAGACATATTAAACTCTTGAGTAGTAAATGGTTACATCCTAATTATTTATATAGAACATTGGTCCAATAACAAAAATTGAGAACAGCAGCTCGAACTTTATCTCTCAATGTTCCGAGGTAAAAGGGTAAAACCATTCTTTTCATTATTTCCTGTAGGCTAGAGTCCTTTTTACATTTTGAAATCTGACAGCAATTAAATTCTGGCATTTTCCCAAGCTACTGTATTAAGAGGATGCTGAAGGCCATCACTACATAGCACACTGCTACATAAGGACTCTTTAGTTCACCTATTCTGGCATACTTCCAAAATATACCCAACAATCCAGTTTTATTTCTGTCCAGGAGGCTGGGTGCCAAAGATTGGATATAAGCACAGGTACATACAAGTAGTAAGATTACAGTCAGAAGACTCTGAAAATTGAAAATGGCAGACATAGTGAGGCCAGCGAAGCCCCAGCCACATCACCCTTCCGGACCCCACTATGTTTTATTAATACAAGTCAATTACAGAATGGCTATTTCCTCTATTATTTCTTCTTTCCCAACCCTAAAGTTCATAACCTTAGTATGCTTACTTTTTTAATCTCTTAGTAAGTTCACAAATACTTCTAAAGGGACGAATTTTTTTTCTTGTTTATCTTTATTTTAGAAGATCACCTTGAACGCACTTGATGACTTCATAAAAAGCAGATATCCAATAAAATTTACTAAAATACATAAAATTATAACACAACTATGCATTTTAGAATTTAAAAGATATATAATACCATAGAAAATTATTTGAAGGGAATATGTGTTACAAGACTAATGACTAATAACACTGTCTCAGACCTCCACTCACCCAAACCGTGAACTGTATTGTAGTCTATGTCTGTCCCATATACATATGCACCAAAATGAGCAGATGCAATCAGAAGGCCACCTGAAAAAAAAACACACAAGATTGATCTATTACCCAGAGAGTCCTAAACTCTTTTTTCTTCCTCACGTAATATGACTTAAATTCTTACAAAGAAACAGCAGACAGAGTGCCCTAGAATGACAATAGTCCTGTCTATAAATTTCTATTTAGCAGGCCCCAGGACTGTTTAAACAAACTCCACTCCATTGGATATAAACCAGAGACTTAATGCATGTTCTGGCAACACTGCTTTAAGCCTCACTACTAAGAAAAAGACCTTAATTTGGTCAAAATAATATAGATTTAAACATTTTTATGTAATTTGAGAGATCTATACAAAAGTATCTTGCTATTTCTTAGAAATAAGCATATACACCTGCCACACAGACAACTAGCAAAAAATACTGATAATTGGGCTCAATTCCCTCTAAACTCATAGTACTTCAAATAAATGAAGATATAGTTAATTCTTCAAATAGTGAAACAATTATCTCTTAAACTATAAAATCTTTACTATTGTCAAATACACACAAAAACAACACAATAACTTCTCTATATGTATGTGTATGTGTATATATAAGAACAAATGTTCTAAATCATTTGGAGAAATTTGATAGGATGAAGTAATTTGGTATGACCAGTTTATATATGAAGAAATATCCTAACAAAGATTTATAAGTTAATGTATTCCTTTAAAACAAAAGGTAGTATTTTTAATTTTATAAGAAAAAGAATTCAGTTTAATTTTTAATAATTATACTTTTCATTAAAGTTCACACTTTTAAGTATCCAAATTAAAGTTCTCTGAGTGCATGGGCAAGTCCTAATAGCTAAAATCAGAAATAAAGTTTTAGACTACAAAGATATGTACAGACTCAGACAAGAGGTAAAAACAAAGGTTCTTTCCTTTATATTCTTTAAAATGTAGTCTCTAAAATTAAGATGGGTAGTGTCTCCTGAGGGTCAAGATCTATAAATTAACATGGTTTCTTCCATAACCATTTAAAACAGAGTCTGGTAACATGTACTAAAAAAATTCCATGCTCATGAAAATGACTGCAACTGATTACTTTCTATGTAAGTCCATGAAGAAGAGAAATATAGGACTGAAAAGGACAGCAGAAGCCAAGACCGAGTTCCCCTCATAGTATTTATTTAAAAAAAAAAATGTGAGTGATAAGTTCAACAACTCCTAAGATCTCTACAAAATAACAGTCCATCCTTAGGAAAGGTACTATATGTGAATAACTTGGATACTCACAAAATCAATTCACCCAAATTATGAGGAATTACTATAACTCTGCCAGTTAAGGCAGATACTCACCTAGAAGAACTAGTTGTCAAAGGGAACAGAAAAGCTTTCCTGTGTTTCTTTAAACAGAACCTTATCCACTTGATTAAAGTGAGTTTTTTAGAACACATTGCTGAAAGGAGATGAATAATCTGTTAGACTTCATCTGTTAGTGACTCTGTGCCCTCTTTTTAGAGGCCTTTAAAGTTTTAAATATAATCATCATAAATTAGTTTCTCTGAACTGTTTCCAGGGTAATCACTGTTAATCAATTAGTTGCTTGGCTCTTTTTTTTTTTTCAATGAAATGGAAGAATTTTATGCCTTTAGTTATATCTTAGTTGGAGTTTCCATGGGAGCTTTCCAGTGGAAGAGTTAATAAAACCAAGGGTGATATGTTGAGAGGGCAGGTAACATGACTAACCCAATGTCCTGCTACACTATCAAGTGTAAAAATACCACATAAGTGATTGAGACTAGCAAGTCAGTGTTTTAATTTTATCATTACTTTACATAGCAACCACTTTAAGTTTAGGGTAAAATAGTTAAAAGGATACAGTAAATGTAATTTATGATGTAGAAACTAGTTTATGATTTTTCACTTTAAGAGATTTAAGTGGAAATTTGCAAAAGTATGAAAATGAGAGACTGGATTTTGGTTTCGCTGAGAGAAACGGGAAAAAATGATGACACTGGCCCATCTACTTTATCCTTTTTAAAAAAGAATTCAAAACTAGGAACCTGAACAAAAGAGAATTGCTAGAAAATAGAAATTCTACTAGATAAACTATGAGACTCAGGAAAAAGACTACAAAAAAGTTGTGGACAAAATGGCAAGCAGAGATTATTGCACAGACTTATAGAAAGCTAGTGTTTCTCTCCTAACTTCTTTTCCTACCAGTTTTTTTTCCCCCAGAACCAGAACAGTTTCCCATCACTTGGCTGTTCTGTCAATCATTTTGCAAATTCAAAGGCACTTCACTCCTGTGTTTTTTCCCATTTCAAAGGAGCTACTTTCTTTCCCTTATGCACTATTTGAAGGTAGACGATATTAAGCAATACACTCCAGGGTATACTTTCAATGACTAAAAGTGCTGATCTTCCAGAGAGAGGGATAAGGGCGAAGGGAAAACTATGGCTACAGAGGTGTCATTAAATCATACCACAGAAATATACAGCAATTGGCAGATACTAAGATCAATATTTTTATCACAATCAAAGAACTAGAGACTTGTCATTTTACTACTTAATTTCTTTAAGGCTGCCTTAATTTGTCAATGGTGACAATTATAAATATTTTGGCAATTAGTAAAAGAAGGGATTAGAAAATGAATTCACGGCCAATTTACCCTCCTTATTTATGATTTGATAGCATATACATCTAACCTTCCACCGAAAAAGTAATTAAGTTCTGAAAATAATTAAAAAATAGTATTACAGTTCATTAAATACCTATGTGACAGGCAATTTCTCAGAATTTCCAATATATACACATCTTATTAAATTCCAACAATGTATTACTATTACCATTTTATAAATAATGGAACATTTTAAGAATCTTGCCTAGAGTCACATAGTAACAGATAATTTGAAGATTTAAAACTCACTTTATTTGTTCTTTCCTCTATCCTATACCATCTGTTTTGGGATCACCAGCAACTGAAGTAAATACACATTGGCTTACTAATCGGATAAACAGAAAGTAAAAGTTGTTATTAAATCAAATTTAATTAAGTAAAGCTGCACACTTAGTTAATAAGAGTTGCATGTCATTCAATTTTCCAGAAGCATTCTACCTTATTCATTCTATAACCTTGAAAACAGCACAGTTCATGAAGATCAGTAGATAAGGTATTTGGGAAACTAGTACATTTCAATTTTTGTACCTTTAAAATGGAAAAGAGATTGAAAAGGAAATAGAAGGAAAAAATACCAATTTTTGAAAAAGCATGGCAATGGAGGGGGCAAGGGGCTATTTATATCTCTAGTCCTTCAGAAGGTACTACCCATCAGTGAGACAAAGGCTCAAGAAAAAGGACAAATTGTACTTAAGAACTGCCTATTCATATTTATTAGCTATTAGGAGTTTTAGAACAAAATCACCAAAACTACCTAACGTTAAAATTATGCTTAAGCCATACACAAACTATGAAAATATATTTTAGCAGCATGCTAAATATATCTTAGCATGGAAAACTGCATTTTCCATGAACTATCCTGTACACTGCAATTAATTTCCCATTAACTCTCCTATATAAATAGATAAATGAACTGTATTATCCACCCTTTAGGAAAGCAAATTAAGGGTAGGTCTCCTTTCCCCTCAGTACACTAAAGGTAGTCAATAGCAAAATTATTGTGGTAGTTAGCATTCATAACAAAGTCATCTAAATCAAGGGAAGATATCTGACTCATCCTGTAACTGTATAATTAAACAGTGTGATCTGGTTTAAGTACATGTGTACATTTTAAGCATCTCTATATCAATATCTCAAAGAACTCTTCTCATTTCACAGAAAATGTTTTAAAATCCAGGAACAAGATTAAGGAGTAATGAAGAGTTTAGCATTTGGAAAATAATAAATGAGATCCAGTCTATGTATCTACATGATGGAACAGGGATCTAAAAGTGAAAAACTAAAACTATGCAAGTACTAGAAGGAAACACAGCTAAATCCATACATATTGGGTTGAAAGAAAAATTTTGCATTGCAAAAACAAATGTAAGTCAAAAGATAAATAAACTTGGAAAAAATGTTTGCTATGTATTATAAAATATATACGTACTTATATATATTCACACACACACATATTTCATACAGGAAAGAGGTGGAGCTGAGTTGGGTATTCAATGTTCCTAAGATACAAAAGTAATTCTAAAAATGGAGGGGGGGAAGGATCAAAAAGTCTACCCAAAAAATGGGCAAAGGGCATTAAAAATAATTCAGTGCTCCCTAAAATATAAAAACCTATTGGCATTCACTCACAATAAGTGAAGCATAAATACCAAGTTGGAATAACATTTCACAGACTAGAATAACTTCAAAAGTTTGACAATATACTGGTGAGGCTGTAAGGGACAAAGATTCTCACACTACTGGCAAGAACACAAAATGGTATAATGGAAAGGAATTTGGCATGATTAATTAAAACTATCAATACTATTAAGCCTATACTCTTTGATCCAGCAATTCCACCTGTAGGAATTTATCCTAGAGCTCTGTCTCTAACATTATCCACTGCAGGCACTATTTGTAATTGCAAAATCTTCTTGTAACTTTTCTGTAAGTTTTTCATTACAAAAAACTTTTCTCTAAGTTTTCATTAAAAAAGTGGGAGGAGGCGCTTAGGATAAAGACCATAGGAAAACAGGAATGATAGCATGCTGGCAACAGGATCAATGACGACCATGTTAGAGAGAGAGAATCGAGACTCAGTAGAGCATGAATGTAACAACAAACCCAAAAAAATCTTCCACAAGCTAGAAATCTGTCAACCTTGATACTAATTCCTAATCATTAGTGGTGATATTCCTAAATCAGTATATGGTTTAACAGCTGCATGGCAGACCCTAATGCAGAGGAAGGCAGTTCTATCATGGTAATTAAAAAGTATGGGGTTAGACTGGTGAAGTATGAAATTTCATGAAATTTATGTACTATGTAACCGTGAGCAAGTCACTTAACCTGTCTTTGTGCCATAGTCTCCTCAGGAAGATTTTAAAAAATATCTCGATGTTGATGTAAGAATTAAATTAGATAGCAACATTTGGAGTGCACTACACAGTAGTTGGTGTGTTTTATTATCCAACAAATATTTTGTATCTCTGCTTATAAGATTTCTGATTGGGTGAGATGGCTCCAGGCAGGAACTCCAACCACAAGCATTAATTTGTTCCTATAAAGTCTAAATCACAAAGGGTTTAGTCAAACAAAATATGCCTATCAAACAAATATAGGTTGAAGTGAGAAAATGTCTTCAAAGAGCCGGATGAAGTAAACTTAGAATTTCAGGCTTCTAGACTAAATTCTGATCAAGTGTACACAAAACCCAGATCACAGCAGAAAAAAACTTACCCCAATGTTAGTCACGTTTCTTATTTTTACACTTAATTATAAACTTTTCCAAACCAAATAAAAAGAAATATTAACTATTTTTCTCCATCAAAGTATATCATCAGTAAGATGAACACTTTTTTTAACCATATAACTCAAATTTGCCTATAAATCAAGTCTTCTTCCCTTACATTTCCACAATGTGTGGTATTGTCACGTATAGTACACTCCCGCTACTGGTTTATCTAAGAAAAAAAAAAAAAAAAAAAAAAAAAAACCACAAAATTCTATCAGCATTATCTCTGAAGTGGCAAAATTTTTACCCTCCGAAGAGGTTATTTCACAAATATGTGATTGTCTCTAAACCACTATCCAGTGATATTTAAAAGATTATTGCATCTATCTAAACTTTTATTGAAAAATCTTACTAAGACCTTTGTTAATATAAGCAATACCTATTTCTACACTAGCTTAACAGCTAAACAGAAATACCTGTTCCAACAAATGGATCAAAGACAATATCATTTTCTTTCACTTTTCCATGATTGGCCATGATGAATGATAAACCAGCATCCATGCTTGTATTTCCAATGAAGTGTCTCTTTTTGACACTGTATGACTCAATAAGTTCTCTCTGTCCATCTGCAATCTAAATCAAAGGTAATTTTCAAGTTAGTAAAAGTACACATTTTAAGATAACCATTCAAATAAAACAACTTCCCACTTATGATTGCTCTAAACATCTTCTGTTTTTATAAAGTATGAACAAGGCAGAGATAAACATCTTCTACTTCTTAGTGTTTTGCCATTTACTGACTTCTCAAACCAAATTTCAATTAAATTTGAACACAATTATTCCCAGGTTGGCACTACATCAACTGTATTCATCTCTTTTCTCTCCTAAGCAACATTCTGTAGCAAAATGCATGGCTTCTTTTCTTTCATTTCTCTTCAGAATGGAAACCTACATAGGCTTGTTCCACAAAGGAGATCCATGCAGAGCACTCTGCCTTTTCACTGCTTTATTAAAAAGCTAGTTCAGACTTTTTAACAAGTCTTGTGTCAGCGTTTCCAGGTACACTATCCTATACTCGATCTCTTACCTAACAAGTCTCATGCACTTCATAGGAATCTCCAGAAAACAAAATACCCACAACTTTTCACTGACTCCAGATGCTTTAAAGTTCTACATATAAAGTGTCAAATATAAAAACTTAGTAGGTTAGTTTTCAAAGAAAAAAACTAAAGTAGGTAAAAAGAACACTTGCTTACCCATCTACCAAAATAAATATTATGTGGATTCTCAGGGATGCAGTTTGGGTTCAAACCATAATCCTCCAAAATAGAGAATACATGTTGTGGTTTCTTTAAATTAACTTTTCCTTCAAATGGCAGAAACTCAAGTGCCTAAAAAATAAAACGTAATTCTAACCTTATTAAAACATAAAAGGGAAATAGTGTTTACATAATAAGACCTATCATGTAAGTTCAGATATTAACAAGATAGAGCAAGAAAAATACCTAGCACACAATATAATACAAAATAAGCACTTGAAAGACACTAAGTGTTATATATCAATAGGGGCTAGACTATATCAATCTCATAGGTGTTTTTGTTTTTGCTAAATTTACTTACATCTATTCGTTTGATTTTTTCTTCTTGTGTCAATGTTTTATTAAATGTGTGAATCTTTATTTTATATGTAGAATCTGAATGTAAAAATGGAACCTAAAATAAAAGCAGAAAAAATCTAAGCTTAGTTTTTCTATGGGATGTATAACTAAACATTTCTAACACCATATTTCGCTACGTACCATTTTCTCCACAGGATAATTCTTCAGAGAACTATAGAGCTCCTCGGGAGATTTTCCATGACCCCAAAGTTCAAATATAGACCTAAGAAATAAATGATTGGTACCAATCTCAGAAAATAAGGCCACACAATAATACATAACAACTGTTTCACTGGTTCTTTATATTCACTGCACTAAAACAATTACTGTCTGCACTCTAAACTATAGACATATGTAGCCTAGAAACAAAATAGAGCTGATGTTCAAGTAACACAGGATTGAACTTTACACATGAGAGAAATTTAATATAAGACTTTTCTAAGTTTTCACTATTATGTTTTTATATTAGAAGACAAAAGTTGCAGTGAAATCACTTAAATAATTTTAGAGAAAAGCTGGAAGAAATCCAGTTTTTCCAAAACCATCCCCATAAAACAAAGAATAGGTGAAAATGAAATTAGCATTTAATGACAGCCAGCAATGAAGAGTCACTTTTATAACTTCCAAAAACAAAATTGCTGACAGGAAAAACATTTGCAATCTTCCATCGATTTCAAGAAACATTTAAGCAATTAAGAACAAAATTTCATCCCCATCAAAAGGTTCTGAGAATTCACTGCAGTGGAATTCAAGCTATATATAATTAGTATAGTGTACACAACTAAATTCAAACTAATTTACAAATGTAATGGATGGAGCATTAGGATTGAGCATATTAACTCCATTTTTATTGAATTTATAAAATTTAATTAAAGAATTTAATTAAATTTAAAAAACTTTAACGAAATTAAAATTTTCATTTTCATTGAACTTATAAAAAAGATCTCTACAGGACTTACCTATCACTTAAGGAACCAACCTCAGATACACAAAACATTCAAAAAATAATAAACACCAACAAAATAAATCAAAATAGAGGTCCCGAAATTTCCCATGTTCAGGTTTTTTTCTCATTCCTAATATTTAAAAATTGTAAGCTTGGTCAAGTCATTTATTCAACAAATATTAAGGATTAACATATGACAGGAATTGACAAAGAACAAAACAGAACAGAAAAAGAACTGGTCTTATGAAATTTATATTCTAAGGGAGAAGACAGACTTCTCCAAGCACAAATTTAAGGAAGTACAGATAACAAACTTCTAGAAAGGGAAAATCTTGAACAGTAAAATTAAAAACTTGTTTTTCTTTGTTTTTTGAGGCAACACTGGTTACAACACTACATGATTTAGGGTAAAGTGTATGATGAACAAAATCAATAAAAAACGACGTACTTTACATGCTCTTTTTCAGACAAAATTTTGTATAACGAAAGTCAAATTGTCAAAATAAAAAGACAAATGTAATTAAAAGCATCAGATATAGCTGGAACATTCATTGATAGCACTACCTTTATTATTTATATACTTTCAGAGTAAACAGTTTTCATATATAAGTTTGCAACATTATGATACTTGTTCCAGACCTTATAAAACTTATATGGAATCCTATTTTTCATGGGCGCTAAGCATGGCACCAACTTACTAATATAAAATTAAAAAATGACCTAAAATACTTCAATGATTACAACAATAAAATGAAATCTTCCAGACAAATAAAAATACTGCAAAAAATTATACTTCGAGGGAAAGAAGGAAATGGAAAAGGTATACATAGAGCATCAATGATTTTTGTAATTATTTCTTTAAAAAGAAAACAGTGGAAATATCTCAAATGTTGAGCTCTAAGAAGGTAGAAATCTAAGTGCTACATTTCCCCTCTTTTTTTATGGTATGCTCAAAATAGCTCATACAAAAAATGAATCAATTAAATCCAAATTTTAATACATATTCTAGCACACAGAAAAAATGGATTTATATTACTTCTGCGTTTCTAAGTTTTTAAATTCTGAAACAATTAATGCTACAATCCAAATTGTGAATTATATTATTTGAAAAGAAATTTCTTTCTATTAAATTTGTAAAAAGAAGACCTCTACAGTAATACTAATCTTACTTAGCTATCAATTTAAAGTATTACCTCAACTATGTAAATATACAGAGAATAAAAATGGTCAAGGAAATTGTCATATAACACAATTATACTTCATTAATTAAATACATATTTCAGAAGAGGTTTGAAGACAGTGTACAGATTCTTAATAACTCAAACAGCTATTTTAAATTTAGAAAAACATCTTTAGAATTCAAATAACTATTAGAGCCAAATTTTAATACAATACCTTAATTACTGCTAAAGCAATAACTATTTCTTTACTTGTAAGTAAAATATCTTAATTATGCTAAATTAATATTCAAAGGATATGCTTTTGATTTACTCCTAATTCCTAACCATTTTTATCAAATAAGGACCATTAATAAGCTTCACTTTAAGAGACAGGGTTTAAAATATCACATTTAGTTTTCAACATGATGAGTTTAAACATGGGGTTATCAGCAACATAGGAATTACACATCAGTGTTATAAAGTATAAATATTCATAATACCCATGTTGATTAACTGGGCGTGGTGGTGCGCGCCTGTAATCCCAGCTACCTGGGAAGCTGAGGCTGGGGATTGTTTGAATCCCTGGTACCACGGGCAACGTGAGCCTGCGGTTCCACGGGCAAAAATAGTGAGAACTAGTCTCAAAAAAAAAAAAAAGAAATTGTTCAATTTTTAAGGGACTACTTGAAGACAGTTTAGTTTTCAAATCTAAAAACAGAAAATCTTATAATAAAAACTGAAATGAAAGAAGGCAGAGTCTAATAAAATCTAGAAAACAATCAGGTGGGATAAATAATGAAAAATAATGTCATCACATTAATTCATGCAAGATATGATAATTCTAATTCCTCTAAAACACAGTACCTACTTTTTGTCACCTTACACTTCACCAATCTATTCATCTAACTAAAGCACCCATAAGAAAAGCATTTTCAGATTTTCAATACTTCAGTTAAAATTAAGGCATCCAACCTATAAAACACAGTGTTTACATTTCATAGTACACACCTACTTAACATGGCAGTTAAAAAATTTATGTTAGTGTTTCTGCCATTTTACCACTGAGATTCTCTCGGCCTTAAGTTCAACAAGTAAATCTTCTGTTCGTCCACCACCACCTAGTGGCAATCACGGGTAACTGAAGCAAAATTGAGCCTGATGCCCTGATCTCCAACCAATCTCTCCCATCTTGTGTTAACAGAGCACAAAGTAGGACTTAATAGTTAAGAAAAATACAATGTACACTCAAGCAGGGTAATGTGATAGGTTTCTCTTACTTGGCACACACTGTCCGCTTCATTAAGTTTCTGGCAATGTCTTCTGAGGGAATGCTAAGAATCCAAAAAGGAGACTGAAAGAATCAATAGACAACACACTTCTAAGCAGTTTTATGGGAACAGAGGTTTTTGTGCAGATCAATAGTGATTCCTACTTCTACTTTCATGTAAGTATATTTGCCTCTAATCAAAAAAACAAATGTTACAAGGGTAAAAAAGTAAATTATTTTAGTAGGCAATTTGATAGGATAACATAGTATGTAATATCACTTTCATAAATGATTGTATCGAACAACATTTTCGTAAATGACTACCAAAAAAAATTGTTATTTAAATTTATTTTTTCATTTGCCCTCTTAGGAAATTTGACCAAAAGAATTAATGTATATTATAGCCCAAAGTCTAATCTCATTTGTATTGTTGCTAATCATTCCTTGTAATATAGCTAGTTTACAGTTAACTTCTAAGTATTTCATCTTTTTCTACACAATTGTGGCAACTGATGGGTTGCAAAGGAAGGCTTTTAAACTATGATGGCACAACATAGATTTCATTATTAAATTAACATTTTTTTGTTTTTAATCTAAGGAGAAAAAGCACCATGTTCATCAGAGAGGTCTCCAACCCCTTGTCCCAACACCCAAGATTACAGGCACTTTAAAGCTCCACCCATATAATCCCTTGATAGAACACAACAAAACTCATAAAGACCTCAATTCATCATCCTCATCCAATAAGATCCACACTCTCCTTTTCGTCATCCCTTAATAAATGAAATTCACAAGAGGACAAATCCAAAATGAGGGGATTTCAACTTAAATTCATCCTTTGCAAGAAATCATCCCTGCTATATACCAAGCTTTCTTTCTCCACTAATTATATTATTCTACAGAAAACTTCAAAATAATTCAAACAGGGAAAAAAAAACAAACAGTCATTTTAGGATTAATTTTATTGGGGAAAATCTAAAAGCTACCTGAATAATTATATATAATAACACAGTAGAGATAATGAGTGGCAAATAACTACACTTTTCTGTTAGTGATGACTATGTAGCCACATGTGCTATATTAATACTATCAAATGAAAAAGATAAGCAATAGTTTTACAATGAGGTGGAACAAAGCATATGTAAAAGAAGACTGGAAAGTAGTACCCCCAAACTATATAAACTATAAACTATGTAAGTCATTTGAAGACGGAAGAATTAGTTTTTCTATATTCCAAACTTTTCCAATACACTGATAAACTATTAATACAAAATACAAAGTTCATAAATACAGAATCATACATTTACAATTTTAAATTTTAAGTGACTCCCAATATAAGTCTGAAATTCTGCTAAGTGTTAAATTATAATTCTAATTATACAAACAAAAGATAGCCTTTTTTTCAATGAAGGGATAGATATAAATTGTGATACAATTGCTGAATGAAAAATTGAAAAGTAAATGAATATATGTAAAGGAAATAAATTTAGTTTACTTTGCAAAACTAAGTTTTTTTTAAACAGAATTTTTCTTCAATTTCCCTTAGAAATAAATACAAGTAAACACACAAATATAAATTTAAGATTTGCAGTTCATGTCTTTAAAGTGTATTATATATGGCCTAACAATAAAACAGAAATTCAACTTACCTTTCCATAAGTTTCCTGGTTACTGGTGAACTGACCTCCAAAAAGTGAAAGCAAAGACTTTATTTCCTATATTGAAAATAGTATAGAGAGAACACATTTAACAAAGGGAACTCTACGCCTGCTAACAGATATAGGAATAATTTTCTTTCAAAAAAGAAGAGCAGATTGTTGCTCTTTGGAGCACTTAAATGAAGCATCAAACAAATTAAAATTCTAGGTTTTGAGAAAATCTTATAATTGCATCCAAAGTTCATAATTTCGGAAAAATTTTGGACAACAGGAGTGTTGCCAAGATTGATTTAAAAATATTGATGCTGAAAGGAAAATTACAAAAACTATCAATTAGTAAACCTGACAATAAAGTGAATTAAATAATTTGAGGGTGTTGAAAAAATAAGTGGTTAACTACAAAACATCACTATAGATTCACTGACTGCAAATTATGATAAATTAATCTCTTCTTCCTGGTGAAGTTATAGAACTAGAAAGAGAACAAACATAATCAATTTAAAAACACTGTGTATGCAAAGTATAGTATTAATGTAGTATTCTACTTAGCAATTATTTTGTAATGTTAAACACCTACTCTTTTGTGATGGAAATAACCTAATGAGAGCTAAATGCCACAGTGCTGGGTGCCTATTATCCCCTTTCCTACCAACTGAGAAGAAAAAGCTATTAAGAGGCATAACCACCATGAAACCAGGAAAGTCCTGCACAGTCCTGCACTTCAAGTATGGGAGGTTGATGCAACAGCATCTTTTGTGTTTCTGTCTACACAACAAATCTTTCATTTATATTATTTTTTAATTTCTGGTATTAGAAGGGGCTGAATGCAATGGATTTATAAGAACAGAATAAAAATTAGCATAGACTATTAATAAATCACCTATGGTAACCCAAAAGTCATTCTGCAAAACAGGTGGCACAAATCTGAATAAGAAGCATCACTGGACTTGGAAACCAGAGAAATCACATTTGGTTTTTACCTTTTTCAAAGGCAACTATTTGTTTTTACACAAGAAATTTAACTCCTACCAGCCGGCCACAGTGGCCACAGTGGCGTGGGGCATTAATCCCAGCCTAGGAAGGGAGGCTGAGACAAAATTGCTTGAGTCCCCAGGTTTGAGACCCACCCGGGGCAACATAAAGAGACCTAGTCTCAAAAAATATTTGAGCATGGTGGTGCACGCCTGTAATCCCAGCTATCTAGGAGGTTGAGGCTGAGGTATCCCAAGCACCAAGAGTCTGCAGTTCCTCAGACCTAGCCTCAAAATAAAAAGGAAAAGAAAAGAAATTTAACTCCTTCCACTTAGTATTCTCATCTGTGAAATAGGGAATCCCAATGACATCATGAGGTAAGTTCTGTAGAAGGGCACAGAATCTAGCCTGTTTTTAAGGGAATCAAAATGATGACTACAACACTCTCCTTAAAGTCTAGTATAGTGCTCAAAAAAATCAAGCAAAACTGTTAAAATACTGTAGGGTAAATTAATTATCAGGGTTTTTACTCTTCCACCATTAGCCTTTATAAACAGCACATGTGGTATCGCCCCCTACCCATGCCTGAACACACTTGGCCCAATGAATGCACGCATGTGTAAGTGGGCACACCTAGGCCGAGAAAAGAGTTGATAAAAGGGCAGTGTCACATTGGGGAACTCAAGAAGCTCAAGTGGTTGTTTCCCCCGTTCACTATTAAAAATCCTGTGAAGATGATGCTAGGGACTCTTGACATTCTTCTTTAAGCTGCTAGAACTGATGATGAGCCTCGTTGGATTGGAACAGTTGTAAAACAAACGCAGGAAAAAAAGTAATAAAGTTATACATTACTTAGTTGAATTATTAGTCATTCCTTATTAAAGCATTATGAGATTAGCTTTACATTTGAAACATCAAAGCATGTTGATCCTGGAATACAGTATTAAAAATCAGTAACTGGTGAAAACACAAAGATCCAAAGAGTTTAAAATAAAGAGTGAAAAATTACTGGAAGTTGTATGCCACAGCATTAATTCCGTTCTCCAAAAGCTAAGCAATGACTTACAAGTAAATATGACAATCCAGGGCACAAATTAAAAAACCAAATATATATTACCTATTCCATCAACCTACTTGGGAAAAGCAAAACATAACTGTTATTCCTCTTGTGGCAAGTTTACTTTTGAGAATCTGTCTATATTAGGAACTGAAAATACACTGGATATAGAAAGTGTGACATAATTTGAGGCATGCCTTACATTAATACACATGAACTTTTCAATTACTTTAGTGACTTATGTTTTCCTAGTTTACTTCAGAATAAATCACAGGTGTGTGAACTTTGCTTTTAGTATTGTAAAGGACACTGTCAACTAAAATTTGCCCTAATTAACCCTATAGAGGTAAAAGCAGATTGCTTACATTTTTAATCTCTCATTTTAACTCAGTCAGCTACTCATTAGTTTTCTTGTCTAGCAATTATAATTTTAAAATATTGGCAGTTGCTTCAATTACCTTGCCCAAAGGAATCCTTCTGCACTCAACATTATTAAACAACAACTACATATACGGCACTGAGTTATGTAAAGATAAATACGTATTTATCTCAGAGAGTTTAAGGTCTACTAAAACTAAGAGAATATTTAACCTAGTAACTGAACTATGAAGTCTAAAATAGTAAGTACTCCTGAAGCAAATGTGAAAAAGCATTTAGATTTAAGGGAGGAAAAGAGAACTTCAGTTTTAGAAGTTTAAATGGAAACTGACAAGCCCTAACATACAGGGAGAATCTATACAGATGAGAGAGAGCTTGCACTTTCAGTGATGGCAAACTACATAACTCAGATTAAGCCTTCCACTGACAAGAACTAGAAAACTCTAACATTTCCTAAAAGGCCTAAGAGATCACAGAAATAACCAAACCAAGATCAGCAGAGGACAGATCCCAACGTGCACTCACTTGTTCCTGTATCAATCCCGAAAGTAGCTGTGAGGGTGGATATGCCTGACAGCTTAATGAGGGACAAAAAGAATATATAAGTCCTCACTTAAAGTCACTGAGTTTTGAGGCAACTGCCACAAATTGGTCTTTGATTATCACATCTTTAATCCGACTTATCCAGCATTGTTTGTTTCCCATAAACATTATCACAAACCCACCTTATTTTGTGGTGGTGTTCTAGGGCCAGTGCATAGATGAAAGGAGACTTGATAAGCCACCCAGTTTAGATTGGGAATTCAAAACACCCAAAGCATAAGGCTAAATCAGAACAAAAACAACTTAATGACTGAAAATCACTTCAAGTGATTCTGATTGTTAATGTTCCCTGGGTGCGCTTATCTTCAAGATTTACATCACCCTAGGCCTCAAATTATTTCTTCAAATATTTAATATAACTTCTGACACATGTTTAAAAACGCAGTACACATAAAAGAGAACAAAGGTAAATGTAAATGGACTCACAAGACACACTATCAGTCACCTACTTTTGTTTTAGTCAGTCACTTTAACATATCTGCTTTCTGTATTAAAGGGGGAAAAAACAAAATTAAGAATTTTAGCAAGGGATGAAGAAACTATAAAAAAGGAAATTCAGATCTAAAACTGAACCAGGTAAAAAATAAAACTAAGAAGTGATTATGTGCATAAAATCTATATGAAAACTGACTACATAAAACCAGTAGGTTGACGAAAGGGTTACAAAAGACCCAAACCAGAAAAAAAGTAGTACAAAAAGCAAAAGTTAAAACAGGAAAACACAGGGTATTGCTAAGAGAATGGTGGAAGTTTGACCACAAAAAGGATAAAGAAAAAGTGGGAGCACAGAGCATCATGCGTTGGCAGGCCTTAAATGTCAGGCTAAGGAGTTTCACTCCTGGGACAATGAGGACCTAAAATAAAATAGCGTTGAACTATTGGGGACTGGGGTACTAGTCCTAAGATATGACACTAGTGCACTAGGGTAAGATAGTAAGAATTCAAGAATCGGAATAAACAGGTAAAACCAAGCAGGCCAGGCATGGTGGTGCATGCCTGTTAGCAGCGGCCTAGGCAGCTGTGGCTGGGGCCAGGGATTGCAGTTCGAGTCCCGCTAGGGGCACGTAGTGAGACCTAGTTCCGAACAAACAGCTGGGCATGGTGGCGCGTGTCTGTAATCCCAGCTATCTAGGAAGCTGAAGCTGGGGATTGCTTGAGGCTGTGGTACCCTGGGCAATGTGAGCCTGCAGTTCCACAGGCAAAAATAGCTAGACCTAGCCTCAAATAAATAAATAAGTTAAATGAAATAAAAAATAAATACTAGGGATGCCATTCTTCAAAGTGCAACCCTCCCTTCTCACAGCCAGCTCAGGCTATAAGCATTCACTTCCCTGCACCTCTCTAGTTCCTCTCCAGCATCCTCCAAGTAGTATCCTTTCTCAGCTACAACATAATTATCTTTCTAAAACACATGACTAGTCACTTCCTGGTTAAAAGAGAAAACACATCCCTTTCTGACTTAAGAAGGAAAACGTGTCAGTGGCTACCCATGAAATTTAACAAAATTCATATTTATTGCAATTGTGTCAAGACACTGGAAAATCTGGATCCAATCCACCTGTCTCAACTCCCCCCCAACCCATGTGCCACCATTATCAGGCATGTCCCTGTGACTTAATACTTCCTTCTGTCTCACTAAAATGGACTCTCCAGTTCCCCTCACCCAGAGAATAGCTCCTTTATCAACTAAGATCTAGTATGACTTCCACCTTGACTCTATGCCTTTGGAACTTTCTCTTCCCAATGCACTTACCCTACAATGCATTAATCCTCATCAATGCCACAATCTTTCCTCATAATTATTAACTTACCGCAGTATTTACCATCGGTACCACAGTTATTCCTAATAAGTTCATTTAAGAATTAGGAAAATCAAGGAGTTCTGGCACTATTGTGTCTGTGTGTGTGTGTGTGTGTGTGAGAGAGAGAGAGAGAGAGAGAGAGAGAGAGACTGTGTGTGAACTTCACTCAGTTATTTTAGCATCTAACATCTGTGTTTTTCTTTACTTGATTAACTTGTTAGCTCTTTTACGCCCTTAATGACCATTTCAAATTTTACTGTTTTTCTTACTTTCTATACCCCAAATGTTTGGCCCCCATCACTTAATAACCTGATTCATTCATTACCTAGAAAGCAGCCACTCAGGCAACTACATCACTCACCCTAATGTTCCTAGAACCAGGCGTCCTTTCTTTCAAGGAAGGGTGAATACACCCCCTTTTAATTCTCCATCCCTGCTAATCACTTCAAAGCGTGGGCTCTGGGGCATCATCCTCCTTTGGTCTTATTCTTAAAAACAGCAACTCACTCTTATCTTCCTTTTACCATTTTCTAGTGACCACTAAAATCAGAAATCTGGCCTCTCCTTCCTTAAACTCGATAGAATAGCTGTAATAAAAACACGACTTTACCCTCCAGGTTTCTGGGGTGTTCTCACACCCTTCCTATTCTGGTATCTGATATTTGCCTATCTTCTGGCCAATTTTCTCACTTTCTCTTCATATCAATGTTTTCAAGCACCTGTACTTGACTCACTACTATACTGTACTTACCGTGAATAATTTCATCCTTTCTACTTGTGTTCATTTGCATAAGACTACCAAGTATTTATTACCAGTTCAGATGGCTCTGTCAGGTTGTATGCGTTTTTCCTAACTTTTGCCCAACTTCCACTACCCACCACGACCACCATCACCTCCCCTTGCTCGACTGGGTTTGACCCATATATTAAACATTTAAAACCGCGCACAGAACATTTCTGCCTGCCGTCTCTAGTCTACCCTACTGAAACTTCTGAAGGAGACGGGTAATTTTCACCTATCCAACTCCGGTACCTGCTACCTCCGGTAACTCTGACACAAGGTCAGAGCAGTTAATGAAAACGTCTCGGACTTCTCTCACACACATGCTCGCCAAGCCCAAACCTGTGCTAAGGGGGGCGCTTGAAGACCCCGACGAGCACACACCCATGGATCCCTGCAATCTCAGGACCCGCCCTCCACCCGCACACCAATCCCCGCCACGCCATTTTCTCCCGTCGGAAGTTATGGAAGGCGCTGCTGGCTCACCGGCAGGCGGAACTCCAGATGCTCCTGCGCCATGAGCAGCAGATACCTGTTCAGGGGGCATGGCAGCGCCATCGCAGCTATCCAGGTTGCGCCTGCGCGCCCCACACTGTGCACCACCCCTCCTGGTCCCTCGGAACCGTTTCCGCTGAGCGGAACCTGTGGGGCCGGAAACGGAGACGCGGGGACGGGGCCCTGTGTTGTTCTCCGGCGCAGGCTTCCTCCGTATAAGGCGCTGTCTGGTCTAGACCCCTAAATAGACATTTCTGTGAGCTGTGAGAGGTTGCGTTTTCAGGTTGTGCTAAATGCGTGTAGTTTCCCGTGATCTTCCCACCTCAAGTATATTTCCAAGTTGCTTTATAACTCTTCAAAGCCATGTTCTGAAGACCTGGACTGAAATTTCACCTTTTCCAAGGAGACTTCGCTTTGGAGACTCATCTGGACCATTCACTCAGTATTTAGTGTACTTTTTGGTATAGTTGCAATAACTTTTAAACTTAATCTGCTTTACGAGTGAATTGCATAAACTCTGGAGGACCGAGATTATCACTTACGGTTCACAGAAACCAAAACAATGTTCTCTTTAAAGTAGTGAAGAATTATTAGGTCGTGTTATTTGTGAAGCTCACAGAACGCAGTCCTCAGTTGAATGTATACACTTGTTTATCTACGCAGTATATTAAGCAAGTTTATATCAAAACAATGTGGAAGTTGCTTCTAATTGTTCACACTGGCATAGATTTTATTGAAGTCATATTTTTTTGTTCTCCACTCTTATTTTTTTATTTAAAAATTCATTGATTTGTCATATTTGTGCATTAGTTGATCCCTCGTCCCCCCTTCATATCCCCCCTCCAGTCACTCCATCTCCCATTTTTCTGCAATTTGTTGGTTGGTTAAGTTGATGTTCAGTTGTCCGTTGTTTGGCCCGTTGGTATCTTCCGATATCTGGTAATTGTTTGGGTTTTTTTTTTTTGCATATATATGTATATTTATATTTATATTACATTAGTCCATTATTGT
>PVHY01004781.1:34763-90308 GCA_004024945.1 Uropsilus gracilis | reverse complement strand
TAAGGGGCAGTGTCTGGAGCTAGATAGTTTAGCAGTGACCATCACTGACCACCAGAAGTTGGATGTTACAGCACTAGATGGCTGGAATGGCCTTGCAGGTGACAGAGATCCCAGGAGAAAGAACCCCTGTATCTGGGTGGAGACAGTCACTCTTCTATCTTGAGTTTTCCTTTGTAGCACCTTCTCTTTATGTCCCGCAAAATTCATGCTCACCTGGGACCTTATTTGAAAATAATATTTCTCTGCCTATAATTAAGGATTGAGATATAGGGTCTATATATAGGGTAAACCCAAAAATCCAATGGTAGCATCTTTGTAAGAAACAACATAGACACAGAGCAGAAGGCCCTGAGAAGACAGGTAGAGGGTGTTGTCATGCTTACATGCCAAGGGCTGACCAAGGCCACCAGAAACTGGTGGGGATAGTGGTCCTGCTGACACCTTATTCTGGCTCCCCAGACTATGAGAAAATTAATTTCTTTGGTTTTAAGCCACCAAATGTGTGGTTATTGTTACAGCAGTCCTGGGACTCCCGTGCACTGCTGGAGAGCAACCATGGAAAGAACATCCTTGACCTGTCTCGTGAGGACACGAGAGAGTGTGGGGAGGGAGATAAGAGACAAGAGCTTAGCCGGCTGCTGTGGCGCCCAGCTTTAATCCCAAGTGTAGGACAGCAGGCTGAGACTGGGAATTGCTTGAGGTTCGAGACTCCCCCACACACCCCAGGGCAACATAATAAGACTTAGTCTCAAAAAATAGCTAGGCGTGGTGGTGCGTGCCTGTAATCCCAGCTACCTGGGAGGCTGAGGCTGGGAATTGCTTGAGTCTGGGGTACCCTGGGCAATGAGAGTTTGTGGGGGTTCCCCAGGCAACCTAGCAAGACCTAGCCTCAAAAAAAGAGAGAGAGGCAAGAGTTTAGAAGGCTGCAGAATGCAGAAGCTAGACCAGACCTGCTTCAGGGAAAGAAGTCAGGCTGAAGGCAGGCATGGCACCTGCAGCACACAGAGCACATGGTTACAAGGCATGGGAATGAGAAGATATCAAAATAGACCCTCCCAGAGAAGCAGGGAGTCCTGAGGGCTGGGCATGGGAGTGGGTCGAAGCAGGTTACTGAGCCATAACCTGAGCCCAGAGAGCTAAGCCCTGGAGCCTGACTATAACTTTAAGGCATAGAATCGAACCAGATTCTCCGGGGCTAATCTGAAATCCACTCATCACAGCAGCAACATGCGAATTAGTGACCAATAGCTAACAGAATTCAGGGCATGTATGGCAAACACTGCACTGAGCCTCTATGCAAACTGCCTTCCTGAGGCCTCACAACACAGTGAGATAACTGTTCTACATTCCCCGTTTTGTGGATAGTGAAATGAAGACTAACAGGAGAGGTGAAAGTGGCCTGCGATGAACTACTGAGTGAGGAGCAGAGGTTCCACACAGGCATCTCTGCCCCTCGCCACCACACTGGCTGCCTTGGAGCTTTGCTTTGATCTCATGAATGTTTCAGAAGGGACAGCCCCATACTTGGTGCTGTGGGGAAACAGCAGAAAAGGCAAGACTGAGGCAGTGCTGACACAGGATCAGTCGCAGGAAAGTCAGTAGTGCGGTTTACAGACATTTTCTGCCTGTCACCGCAGGAAATCTGAGGCAGAATTAATCTGGTTTGTCACTTCAGTGGCCCAGGGACTTCCAGGACTCAGGTACTCTCCATCTATATCAGTTAATTCTGTTTCTTATCAGTAGCTCCATCTGGATCTGGCTGTTGTCTCAACTCAGAGCCACTTTGATACTTGACACAGGGTAGCTAGGGTGACCCCTGTCCAAGTCTGCCAATAGGGGGCGCTGGAGGGGGGAGCTGAGGGGCTGGGGGAGCTACCTGTTTGTACCTGAGCCACTCTGCTACTTGTGACACAGGGTGGCCAAGTCCGCCAATAGAGGGCGCTGGAGGGAGGCTGAGGGGCGGGGGGGGCGGGGCGGAGGGGAGGGGCTTCCTGTTTGTACCTGAGGACATCCTCTGCCAAGGCTTCACCCCAGACAAGCTTCTTCACCCTGTGCAGGTACTTTCTCCCAGAAACTAGGCTAAAAGAGTTTGCTCTTTTCCGAATAGTTCAGGTACAGCTTCCTTGCACCCCATCTTCAAAGTGTGGCTCCACACTCCAGTGGGCTCATCCTCCAAGCTCAGAGACACCAGCAGCAATCGGAAGCTGCCCTTCTCTGATGTCCGAATTTTAGTTCCACAACCTCTTCTCTAAGTATTAGTAATTCCAGTGTTACCTCAGCCTTAAGACCTGCTTCCCATTTTACCTCTGCAGTTATCCAGTTAACATTCTTTATGCCTAGCTAACAGCTGCTCATACCCAACTCTCCCTGATATAACTGGTAAGGTGCCTGACTCCTCAACCCTCCATCATCTTGCCCTACCATCTCCAATATGTCTGTGACATCTCTCCCAGTCATAGGAGGCGGCTGCAATTGCAGCGGACAATGCTGATGAGCAGACCCAGAGGTAAAGGATCTCTTTCCCTTGACCCCATCCTATGTCTTCTTAAGCACAAAAAAACATTCCCCAGCAAGCTCCCCAGCAGATTTCCCCTCACATTCCATTGGCCGAGTTGGATCACATGCCCCCTCTTTAGCCTGGTGTGGGTGGGATTCTGTGATTGAGGAAAACTATCAGAATCCATCTCCTTAGGGCTGGGCCTGTGATTACCCCTCTGGCCAAGTGGGAGGGGATCCACTGAGCAAATGCTGGGTTTCTTTGCAAGGACAGTCAGCGGGGATGCTCCACTGTGCTGCCCTCCCAAGGAAGAGTTTCAAATCCAGGTGTTAGGTACTGAGATAAGGAAGACCTTGCAAGGCAGTGTGGGAGCACAGGGGAGGGAGCGCAGGCTCTGGGGGAGGCTGGGGAGGCCTCAGAGGAGATTTGGTATGAACTGAGATGTGAAGGATGAAGTGACTTCTAGCAGGAAGTGGACATGGCAGAACTTTCTAGACAAATAAATATGCAAGGACGCAGAGGTGCTGCGAATGTGGCACAGTGAGGAACTGCTCATTGAGTGTGATTTGAGCACAAGGCCTGGGGGTGGGCAGATGGTGGGTGGAAGTAGGGGTGACTAATGATATACCTTCAAAGCGAGCAGAGATGGAACAGACAACCTGGGGTGTGTAGCTATAGTGCCTGATTCAGGCTGGCAGAGGATGGACCCAGGCCTGTGGATCTGAGAGAAGGACTTATGGGAGATGGGTGTCATGGGGCCAAGAACCAGAGGATGCCATTGCTCTCTTGGATCCCAGTGAGGTGCCCTTTTCTCCTTCCTTCACCTTCTCTCCATTCAGGCATTGTTTTTGTGGATCTCACTGAACAGAAACCAAAGAAAAATATAGGCCCTGCCCATGAGGAACTCAGAGCTTAGGATTTGCGTTTTATTTTTTGCTTTGTTTTTTTTTTTTTTTTTTTTTTTTTTTTTTTTTTTTTTTTTTTTTTTTTTTTTTTTTTTTTTTTTTTTTTACTTTTTATTATGGTAAAGTGTAAATAATAATATTTAACATGTTTACTACTTCTAAGTATAGCTCAGTGTAGACATATAAAATATAGTCACATTGGTGTGTTAACATCACTACCATCTATTTCTAGAACTTTTGTTTTTATCTTCCTGCACCCATTAAATACTAATTCCCCATTCTTCCCTCCCCTCAGCCCCTGGTAACCAACACTATACTTACTGTCTCTGTGTATTTGACTTCTCTAAGTACCTCATCTAAGTAGAATCATCTTTGTGGCTATTCATTTAGCCTGATATCCTCAAGATGCATCCACAGTGTGCATACATCAGAATTTTATTCTTTTTAAAGGCTGAAGAATATTCCATTGAGTGCATATTCAGCACTATTTGCTTATCCATCCATTGATGGACATTTGGGTTGTTTTCACCTTGGGGCTGTCCTGTATAGTGCTGCAATGAATGTGGGTGTACATATTCCTCCTTGGGATCTTTTGTGTCTGTACACAGAGGTAGAATTTCTGTATCTTATGGTGATTTGTTGTTTAATTTTTTGAGGAATCTGCACCATACTGCTTTCTCCAGTGACTGCATAAAGGTTCAATCTCCTCCTCGCTTCACCAACACTTTTCTGGTTGCTTGTTTTTTATCTTTTGGTAATAGCCACCCTGATGCCTATGAACTGGTGTCACTTAGCTTTTTGAGTCAAGGCAAATTCATGTGAAGATAGCCTATAGTAACACAGTGAAAACATTGATAACCATGAGGGAGAGGCAGAGACCAAGTAGCATGTGGAAGAGAGTGTGTGAGGCATGAAGGAGCTCAGGTGCTGGAGGACTTGACTTCCCAGAAGGCAGGAGCATAGGAGAAAAGACTGTGCTTGGTACTCCTAGTGGGGGGCCAGGGCAAGTGGTGGGGACAGGGATGGGGCAGGGAATGGGTGTAGGTGGCTGATGGGAAGATGGAAGTCATGGACTAGCTGAATAGCAATCTCACCTGACTCTCCAGGGTCTCCCTGTCCTTGGCCCCAACCTCTGTTGTTCTCCTCTTCACCTGTTATATTCCCAGTGCCTACCTCAGGACCTTAAGGAGCATTTGTCAGAGGCAGGAAGAGTGGATGCATGGAAGGATGGGTGTTAGTCCCCCTTATCAGACAAGGAAACTGAACGGGGAACTAGATCTCACTCTACAGAATCACCATCCAGGCAGGGTTTCATAGACTTGCTCGATTCTGAGCCTCATCACTGGCCAGGAGGCAATGCCTCTTGAGGTGCCCACCACACAGTGGCTTCCCAGCAATGGGGAGCCAAATCTTCCCTCTCCCACTGTACCCACTCCCAACACTAGCCACACTAGCCAGTGTGGCATCTCAAAAAACCAATTTCCCCATGCAGAGAGGATGCTGTGATTTTTTCCTGTGCCCACAGATTACAGGAAACAATTAATTATAGGAATTAATTCAGTTAATTAATTAATAGCAGGAAATAATTGAGAGCATCATTTTTACTTGCATATCTGTAGCTGCTTCTTTGGGGGTCCTGGAGCCTATGAGAGGGTGCGAGAGTATGAGAGGATGGCTCCACTATCTCTGAGCTAAGACTTTTCCTAGAAAGTAGGGCTTCACTGGTGTCACTGAGGCATTTAAGCTGAAACATACATAACAAGGTGGCTGTCGCACCCTTGACAGTCACAGAGATTCATCCACAAACCAAGGGGAAATGCATTAACCAATTTAACTGTCTGGAAATCCAGCATAATGAACATCCCAAGGTGTCTTATTACTTGCTCACTGTTGCTTGCCTATATTTATTTGCTAACATTTAAAGTTTTCGTAAATTAATTCACCAGATCTGGGGAAAGATTCAGACACTCTCAAGTGTTGAGAATCTTAAAAATTGCAGTCACATGACGGACCTCAGGACACAGTCACCGCTGCTGCTGAAGTGTTCTTACAGAACCATGTCTGGGAGGATGGGGAAGGGACAGCTGTGAGAGGACCATCAGTGGGAAGAGGCTGTAAGAGGTGTGTTGGCAGAAAGAACCCTAGTTGATGATGCCAAAGAGTGCCCCTTAAGCTGCTGCTGACATGAATTGTGACCCAGAGGAAGTTACTTCCCTGATGTTGGTCTTGGTTTCTCTTAATGGGTGCTAGCCATACCTCCACAACACCCCTGGAATAACCATGTGTCTATGTAGCTGCTGTTTTCAACACTAGGGTTTCTTATTCTTGACGCCATGGCATTTGGGGCTGGATGATTCTTTATTGTAGGGGCTGTCCTGTCACCTGGAGGATGTTTAACAGGTCCCTGCCCTCCACATGCCATATTAGCAGCCCCCCCTCCCTGCCACCATGTACTATGTGACAACCAGAACTAAATCACCCTCCTTGAGAGCCAATATCATGCATAATGTGGGCTCTGGGCTCATCCCCTCATTCATTCTTAAACATTACGAAGTGCCTCCATGTGCCAGTGCTGCCATTCTTTTAGGTGCTCCCCATTAAAGGCACAGTGTAGTGGGGGAGGCAGGACTTTGGGGTAATGATGGCAGGAGGGCAAGGGTTGCTCTGGAAATGGAGCAAAGGGCCTGGATGATTCAAGCTGGGCCCTGGTGACAGACACGCAGATCTCATCTTAAGCTTCCATGGGGCCCAACAGGAGGCTAGTTCCTGTGAGTTGAGGCACTCCAAGTCCCAGGGAGATACCACAATTGTGGTTAGGGTGGGCACAGGCTATAGCCTCCTGCCAACCATGACTTTCCAGGTTGGCATCCTTCCAACCTTAGCTGATGGCCATCTGCTTCATGAACTTCCTGAAGGTTTAATAAAAAAGTAGTCTTCCCCTTCTCACCTCCTGTAGCCTAGGCAGTGAGTTCTGTAAGTCATGGTGAGAGTATTGCAGAGCAAGACCTCAGACATCCACAGTGCTTGAAAGGGGGCCCCCTCAGAGAGTCGGGCAGTCCACTGGGACCTGAGTCCAAACAGCTGAGATACAGGAAAACTGGCTTTGGGGAGCTGGGCCTGTAGACTAAGAGGAGAGAAGAGAGAAAGGTGTTGGGTTTTAATCCATTCTCCTGATAGTGTTGTCTCTTGCTGATCCTGAGGGTCTCAGATGCTTTGAGGGCAGCTGTTACTCTTCCAGATGTGGCCAATGGACCAGAAACTCTGGCATCGCCAGGGGGCTGGTTAGAATCAGGCCCAGTGCTAGCCCTATTTAATCAGAATCTGCATTTTAATGAGATCCTCAAGAACTTGTCTGTTCTATAAAGTTTGAGAAACATTGTTCAAGAAAGCAAGAAACCCATATTTATTTAAGGAGATCATTTATGTCCTCTCGCTGTGCTAGACACTGGGCAGGATACAAAATGGAGCAGATGCTCCTTTCTACCTTACCCCTTCTCAAACCCACCACCCATGGTATTCCCTGCTGGCCAGGAGGCAGGAATCCCACAGCTGCCTTTCCTTTCCTGCCAGTCCATCATCTGAAGGGAGAGTCCAATCTCTTTTGCCCATCATATGGAGCCCTTCGCAGTCAAAGCCTCACAACCTTTTTCAGACCCCATCTCCAAGATTCCCAAGGAATCTGAACAACTGCCACATTCCTGAACACTCCTTGCCTTGCAGACCCCAAGTCTCTGTCCAAGTGGCCCTTGTGTCTCTAAAGCACCTTCCTGAGTCTAGATTCTGCAGTGCCTGTCAAGAGTCACTTCCTCCTAGAAGTCCACCCACACAGAGCTACTAAAGTCAGCCTTCTCTCCTGCCTCCTCCAGCCTACTACCTGTCCCTGTCTGAGGACCAGGTTTTCTCCCCATGCCCTCACTTGTGTCCTTGGCTGAGATCTATGACAAGACTGATGCTGGCCAGAGGCAGTCACCCTCAGCACAAGGGCAGAGTGAGGGTTTGCTCCCTGACCCTCTGACTGGCCATGGATAGCGAGCAACAGAGGCAGGGCCACTGGAGGCCAGTGACCCACTGGGTATAGGAAAGTGGGGCTTGACACTCAGTGAGCATTAACTATGTACCAGCCCATTAAAAAAATATCCAACTTCATATTCACAGTGACTCTGGGTCTCTCTGTTGTAGCCTCATCAGGCAGTTAAGCAGTATAGGTTTATACTGAACTCAGGGGGTTGACTGTTTAGTGTGTATAGGTCAGATCCAGCTGACTAACAGTAACAAAGCATGTTCCATTGCTTAAGAAAGAGGACAGAGGGATCACTCCCAAGGCATGGTTTTCCTGTCCTACAGGGAGTTAGGGCTTTATAGGACTATTGGTATTTGGACAATGTGTCGTCAATAGATTGAGTGTGTCTCGGTGGAGATGGTGGGAAACTTGATGTTAGTGAACCTAAAATAATTTTAGGTCACCCAGGGTCCTGTCTGTGCATGTTTTGTAGGGTTTAACCTTTGAGGTTGGAAAACCTTTGACAAACTAAATAATTTTAAGGGTTTTCCCTAAGACAAGCCTGGCTTTGTTAGACTTCTGCCTTCTGGGTAACAGGTTCAGAGATGTTAAGCCATCAAGATCACACAGTAATCATCTAAGCTGAGATTCAAGCATCCACCTCTCTGGCTGCAGGTTCATGTTTGTCCACTATGCCAAGAGTCAACCTCAGAAAGCCCACATTTCCAATCATATCTAAGTCAGCATGAAGTCAGGACTGTATAAGTCAGAAAGAAGCTAAGGTTTGTCAAGCGGAAGGTACTTTTGAGGTCACCTGGTCCAGTGACTCCCTTTGGTATTGCGATACACTGGGCAGAGAAATGACTTGCCAAAAGGCACAGCAAAGACAGGACTAGACCAGGGGTCTAGAAGATGCCAAGCCCTGTCCATTACCTCTGGCCCCTGTACTGGGGAGCAAGAAAGCCCATGGGGTTGGGTAGTTGAAAGTTATCTTCTAAGAGAAGATGCTGGTGGGTGTAGGGAAGGGAAAGGAGCTTGACTGGGTATCTACTTTCTGCCTTGCAGTCAGTCGTCCCTTTGGATCACCCCTGTTTTATAGTGTTAGGAAGAATTGTGGAAATCTTTGATGTGCATCTTATTGATTTTGAGCTATTTTACAACCCTAAGTTTTAGAAAACTGATAATAATGCAAATGGTTCTTATCCATAGTGATGCAAATAAATTTTGCCTGTTGGGATTGCAGATTATATTGCCCTGGGAATATTGACCAGTTTTGCAATATTTGTAAATTCATTTCAAACTGCCTGTCTGGTGTACTCCCTGAATTCTCCTTTGAACAGAGATCTCACGGAGCCCTGTTAGTGAGTTAAAATCTTTCTGACATTTTTCTTATCTATATTTATATTAAAAGTGGTCATTGTGCAGGGCAAAGTGATCTTCTAGCATAGATGATGAGATGTGAAATGACAATACCTTTCCCAGGGTCACAGCTTGTAAGATTTACAGCTTCATTCTAAACCTCATATTCTTTCTGCTCCCCACCCCCGCCATACCCACCTTGACCACCTTCCTGTGACTCCTGATTCACAAGGGCACAGCTCTGTGGTGCTTTGATTTTTGGAGCTCCAGTTCCCTCATTTATCTGCTGAGGGTCTAAAACCTTCCTGTTTCTACCTCAGTAGTCAGATTCCTTTACGGGAGCACTCTGCACTAGATACGAGCCCACCATAGTCAGTATGCCATCATTGGAGTAGGCTAGGCTTCTGGGTTGGGAGTCCCAGGATTCCAATGGAGTTCTGATTCTGCCACTTACTAGCACTGGGCCCTGGTCAGTTCCATCTGGGACCCTTCATGATAGGGGTGTCCAGTCAGCTTACCTGCTGACTTTGCCACGATGTTCTAGTGGAGTGAGGAAATACTATGTTCCTGTATCTTGAATGGTATATAGAGGTGACACCTCCATGTGATGATGACCATTGTGATTGTCCTCACTCCAGCTGCTTGAAGGAGACTGGATCTGTGGCAGCTCCTGGCCCTTCTCCCCAGACTTGCTTCTCTGGGGACACATCAGGGCTGCTAGAAGTGGGGCTCCCTCCCCAAGACCTGTGCTCACTATGTTAGGGGACTGTGGCCCCCAGTACTGGTGGTGTAGCATAGAATGGCAGCCATTGTATCCTGGTGGGTGAAGACTTGGAGAAGGGACGTTAAGCCTTATCGAGAGAAAGAGATTAAAGGATTATGGAGGGAACAGAGAAAAAGACATGGAAAGAGACAGAAGAGAGGTACAGAGAACAGAATGGAGAAGGAAGGTGCAGAGAGGAGCAGCAGAGAGGCTGGAGGCTTCAGAGCTGCCACTGCCATGTGGGGCAGCAGGGCAGGGAAGGAAGCCAAGTTGTGGGCTTCCATCCTCAACCCAGGCCATTAAGGAGCCCAAGGAAGCATGTTGGAGAAACTTGTGACCTGTGTGAGCTGTCTTGGAGACGTGGTACTTGAAAACTTTAATTCTGAAAGTACAAAGCTTGGAAGTCTTCTGGAGAGCTGAGGAGAGTTTGCTGTATTGCCATTTTGGGCGTGAGATGTCTGAAGCGCTTGCTGTGTTGCTATATAGAGTGAGTTTTGCTGATGCTGGTTCACTTTGGAGTTGGAGCTGAAAGAATGCCAGAGCTGTGCCTTTTGGAGAAGGATTGACAATGCCATCCTGGTTTTCCTCGTTGGATTTAAATCTCCTGTTTTCGGAGATGGATCGACGATGCCATCTTGGCTTCTTCTGGCTTCGAGTGAGTGGAGCTGTGGCTTTGAAGAGGAGTGGCGGCGCCATCTTAACTCCTTCATCCAGCTTAAGGTGGGGCAGTCGCCATTTTGTGGATGCACATGGCTGCTGCAGCCATGTGCGCTTTGGACTAGAGACTGGACTAGAGACTGTGTGGTAAGATTACCAAAGGGGTTCCCTTGTACCCCTCAGTGACTCTTGTCTAATTTGTCTTTCAATAAGTAAATCTGTTTTTGCCTCTCTTTTAAAGTTTATGTGGTCTTGCTACTACATGTGTGGGCTGGGAAGAACCTGGTGTGTGACTGGCTTTAAAGGGCCAGCTGCTCCCCTTTGTAAATTTGGTTAATACCCTGTTTTGTTTGGTTTGTTTTCACCCAATTTCAGCTACCCTCTCCTCTCATCATCCCTCAGCCCGGCCAGCAGTAACTGTCAGCTACACCCTCACTGGGAATAATACTTCTCAGTGCGCTGGTGCAGGCCTTCAGCCATCCTGCCGGCCAGAGTGATGTTCTGTCATCACGTGCTACACAAGCCTTTGCATCAGCCCTTATTTGCTTTGCAGTTTATTTATGCCTGTTGGATGGTTCTGGAGTCCCCTCCATCTGATGGTTCCTCAAGAGACTTCCCGCCAGGTGTGAGCTCTTCACACTCAGCTGGGCAGGAGTGGCACTCCTGCTTGGTCTGATATAAAGAACAGAAGGAAGACCTGACCACCCACCTCCCCCTCACCCAGAGAGCACATCGTAGACCACTGGGGCAAGGTAGGCAGAGAGCATCGAGTCCACAGGGCTCTAGCTCTGACTGCTAGGTTAGTCAGAATTACCTGGGGAGCTTTCACAAATCTAAATTTGGGGACCGAGACTCTC
This sequence comes from Uropsilus gracilis, assembly GCA_004024945.1. Classification (NCBI taxonomy): domain Eukaryota; kingdom Metazoa; phylum Chordata; class Mammalia; order Eulipotyphla; family Talpidae; genus Uropsilus; species Uropsilus gracilis. Next base: position 79,270 of record PVHY01004781.1, on the reverse strand, counting down.
TAAGTCAGAGTGTGAGAAAGCAAGACTGGGCCAGCTTTGTTTTTTCAAATCTGGGGCCCAGCAACTTGTTTTGGAAACCAGTCTCGTAGGCCAGGCCAGTCTTCTTTCTCTGAATAGGGCGTCCTTGAATCAGGGTGCTAAGTCAAGTGTCAAGGTCACTCAGCTGCCCATGTTCCAGAGGGACAGGTTGTGAAGGGCTGTCATTTTCTTGGAGTGGGGCTGCTTGCAGGAGCTGCTGCAGGAGGGAGAGGGATGGGGAAGGAGTTCTTTGCTGCATTCCAGAACAGATCTGGCTGTGAACAAACGAAGAAGAGCTTCAGCATCAGCCTGGCTGAATGGATAATTAAACAGATAGCAAAATGGAATGCAGTTCCACACACCTCCCGGGAGCCGGCTGGGGGAGATAATACGCTTTCCTGTCGTCAGAAGGCACAGGAGGAAAAACAACTGGGCCTGGCCGTTGGCCATTTAACAATATTGCTTTTGTAAACAAGTTGAAAAATCCAATAACTGTAAAACTTATGGCATGTTCTTAAAAGCCTGTCGCTGTCTTCCCATAAATGAATGAGCATTTCCGACTAAAGGTGTTCTAATTAAACAGTCCACGTACCCAGGAGGTACGGTCATCCCGGGAAGGAGGGTCTGCTCCCTTCCCAGGGCCTCAGAACCCAGCCCATTGTCGGTGTCGTCCAGAGCAGTGTAGAACAGTCCAGCAGCTCTCCTCCTTCCTGTGCACAGCTGGAGGCACCTCCAAAGGCTCCCACTCTGAAGATGGACGCTAAGCACCCTAGGGTGCTCATGGAGACTGGTCCTTTGGACTGGGAAAGTTATTCTATTCATCTGCAAAGAAACTCTTTGGGGGTAGAAATAACAAAATAGCATCAAGTGTGGTTCCAGGCCTAGCAGCACTCACAATCTTATGGGGAAAGAACACAAGCCATATACATGCACACACATACACTCTCACTCTCACACACAAACACACACACACACAAACACACACACACACTGAAAAGCATACCAGCAGGGGAGACCCAAGTGATGAGCAGTGAGCTAACAGAACAGACAATGGGGACGGGTGCTCTAGGGGCTGGTGACCTTGGAGAAGTCACAGCCGCTCAGCTGGATGGGATACCAAAAGCTCTGTGACACCCCCATGCCCTCATGCTCCCCAATATCTCTCCCTTTCTGCCTCATCGCCTTGGAGTTGGTCAAACTTCATAGATGAAGGGCACCTTCTTCAACAAGACCCTCGCTCTAGACACCAGAGCCACCTGGCTACTATGGCCAGCTGACTGCAGTGCCAGTAGACAATTGTGGGCATGAGGACAGTGAGGTGACTGGCTGAGCATGATAAGGGTCAAAGCAGAGAGAAAGTATCTGACCTTTGATATGGCCCAGCTGCTGATTCACGAGCTCCTGTAACCACCCTCAAGTTGATAACTTGCTAGAAAGATGCTCAGAAGTGAGGAAACTATGTTTGTGATTTCAGTTTTTTTTTTCTAAAATACGTCTTAACCATTTTGAAGAATACAGGTCAGCAGGGTAAGTGCATTCATGTTACTGGATGCTTAATCTACAGAATTCTCTTCATCTTGCGAAACTGAAACTCTGTGCCTGTTAAATACTCCCCATGCCCCCAGCCCCTGGCACCCACCCTCCACTTTCTGCCTCTGAATTTGATTCCTCCAGGGACTTCAGCTAAGTGGACTCATACAGCATTTTGACTAGCATTTGATTAGAGCAAAAGTTTACAGATCTGAAGCAGCAAGAGAGACACACAGGGCAAAGTCCGGGAGCCTTCCAAACATAAGGCTGCTGACATCAGGGACACCTTATTCTCTCAGCATCAGAGGGTGGCAGACTCAGCATGCTGCCAGCCAGGGTTGCCCACTGAGCTCAGTGTCCAGAGTTTGTTGAAGCTTCGTTAGTAGGCATGCTGGATTGCATCACGGTCATGTGACTGACCCAAAGTTCAAGCTGATATCATTGACTCCAAACTCCAAACCGCTAATTACAAGGTTGGTGTTTATGATACAGTCAACCTCAGCCTGAGTCACCTCATTAGCATAAACTCAGGTGTGGGCTGAGGCCGCAAGGCAAATAGCAAAGGCACCCTGTCATTTGAAATTCCAGGGGGGTCCAATTTACCTCCCAGGGACAGGGGACAAAGACCAAACTTACACTGGGTCCCTTATCCCCTCACTCCCATAGGTTTTACTAGGGGATAACTGATGGTCCACCTCCGAGGTTCCAGGTCAGGTCATTTAGCACCATATGGCCTTGGACAAGTCACCTGACCTCTGCTACAGCTCCAGGAGGGCAGGTATGTTTTTCTTGCTTGCTGTCGAGTTCCCTGGGTCTAGAACAGTGCCTGACAGGCAGATAGTAAGTGCTCAGTTAATCTTATTGAATGAATAAATATACTTTAGTTAATTTATCAGCATCATGAGTCTAATGTGGGGTGTGGGGGAACTAGTGAACTGTGAGATGCTAGCAAAGCTGAAGAGCAGTAACTATTCCTCTTAGCATAGCTTTGCGTATGGCCCAGGTAACAGGGGTAGCCTGATTGAAGGAGCCTTCTTCTGGAGACCTCATGAGTTGACTCAAGGAAGTAATTAAGAGGGGGAGGTTGGCAGGGTCCTATGACCCTCATAGAGGAACTAGGGGTGTTATTCTAACAGTTCACCAGGTCCCCTGGTTTCAGTCCAGTTTCCAAAGTGTCCTCAGTTCCCTGGAGAATGGATAGGAAAAGACAACCTGCTTTTTCTCTTAAAGGATGAGAAACACTAGGAAAACATCTGGCCTCCTGATGTTTCCCAGGTCTTCTGCATCAGCTATTCAGATCTCTGTTTGGCAGATAAGGACAGTTTAGAGGAGAGGGGTCAGGGAGCTGTGTGATTCAGGCCCTGCCCTTTGGGACTGATCCATGTACCCAGGTCTTAGACATGGATATTGTTTGAGGGGCCACCATTCAGAGCTATGTAGTGGGCTGAATGACAGCCCCTCAAATGATGTCCACGTCGTGTATATGACCCTGATGAGAAAAGGAGTGTTTGCAATTAAGTTGAGAATGTTGGGATGACATCATCTTGGGTTATCTGGATAGGCCCTAAATGCACTGATAGATGTCCCTGGAAGAGACACATGGAAGAGACACAGAAAAAAGAGATGTGAAGATGGAGGTGGAGATTGGAAGGATGTATCCTCAAGTAAGGGAAGACCTGGAGTCACCAAAAGCTGGAAGAGCAAGGACAGCTTCTTCCATAGAACCTTCAGAGAGAGTATTCTGGCTGACACCTTGAATTTGGACTTCTAACCTCCAGAACTATGAGAGAACAAATTTCTATTGTTTTACTCCACCAAGTTTGTGGTGATGCATTATAGCATCCATAGAAAACTAACAGAGACCCAAAACTGCACCCCACCCTCACTGCAGCCATTCCAGAAAGATCTAAAGAGAAACAAGGAAAGAAACTGAGGTAGGTGACCAGGCAGAGGGGACAGTGAGAGACTGTAGCTGATGTGGGTAAGTCCAGCTCGCAGACTTCTACCTCTTGCTTGGTGTGAGAAGGCCCAGAGCTCTTTGAAGTGGAGAGACCTTCTCCTGCTTATTCTCAGCCAATCACAGCAGACCTTGTCTCCTTTGCCAGTGATTGGTTAAGGGCATGTGACCCTGGCCAATGAAATGTGAGAGGAGAAAGTTTTCCTGGTTTCTGGTGAGGATGCAGGGGACCAGACAGTCATCATTCTCTTCTGACCTGGTGGGGTGGATGGGGCCCCAATAGACCCAGTGGGGACCAGACTGTGAGCACAGTGAGCTGGCTCTCAGAGGATGGCCAGGGGCCAGTGAGAGAGGATGATACCTGACTTCTGATGCAGCCCAGCGGCTGATGAACCAGCCCCACAGCTGCCCTGCTTCAGACCTCATGTAGTGGGGTCATGCATTCCTTCCTGTTGAGCTTGTTGGGTCAGAGACTCCTGCTGCTTGCAGCCAAAGCATCTCCACTCAGTGGCTACTGACCATTTCTAACCAAATCACATAGGGAAGATGTTCCACTGGTCGAAGCTGAAACACACATAGAACCTGGTCGTCATGTAGAGAACCGGAGAAAAGATGCCAATTAACAAGATGGTATGTGGGACACATTCTGGTGGTTTTATGTTTTCTGCTTTGTCCTGTATAGTTGTTTAATTACTGGTCACAATCTAGTAGTTGATTTCCTGACCTACCAATGGGATAACACACACCTTGAAGAATACTATCCTAAAAAAAAATACAGAAATAGATGAACAAGAGAGAGGTGTCAAATGACCCCAAAGGAGGTAAAATCACAGAGACCTGACCTCATCTGTCACAGATGCCATGGAGGTGGCGCTGCACTGGCATGAAGACGAAGGAAAGGGGGCCAAGAACCCTTGGAAAGCAGGGAAACTGGACAAGGAGAAGGCCACACAGAACCACTCACTGCAGCTGCTGGTATGACACTGAGCAGGGCAGTGGAGTGCACAGGAGCACAGAGGCCAGGGGCAGAGAGGAGACAGATAGAAAATTAACAAAGAGGCACAGGGATGGAAACACAGAAAGGGGGGAACTGGAGATTCTAATACTGAGCTGAGAGATGCACCCCAGAGAGCTGGCGAGACCAGAGATGTCAAGCAGTGGTGTCAGAGGGCCAAGGCTGGGTTTTGAGCCAGGATAGTTAGCCTTGTGGCCTTGGCTAGGTCATGTGGCCTCTCTTGGTCCCTGCTCCCTTCTCTGGGAAATGGGGCTCTTAAGCTCTTTCACGGGAGCATGGAGGATGCCCCAGTGTGTTTACTAGGACTTGCCTGTAGCTGAAGAGCTATCCTCATAGACCCCTGCCCTGATGGATGGAGAGTCTTCGGGGCCACCCACCCTAGGAGTCCCCAGGGTCCCTCCCCCACTGTCCCCTCCCCCACCCCTCTGCCCAAAGGAGGGAAACCCATTTCCCTGGGAACAGCTGTGTTTCCTCAACAAACAAATGTTCCCTTAAAACGTTTCTGAGGAAGAGCGGATGGTAATGAGTGAACATCTGGCCCATCGGCACACTTTCTTTTTTGGCAGCTCCCGAGCCCGCCGAGTGACTATTCCCTAATGTTCACCACATCCCAGCACCTGCTATTCCCAATCAGGCTTGTACCACTACGCCTGGATTAAGAGCAGATGCGGGGCTGAGCGAAAAGGGAGGTAAAAACCCCTTCCCCAAAGTCTCTCGGCTTCTCTGCTCAAAAGTTAGAGTATAGCCTGAGAAGGGCACCAGCTTCTGTGCTTGCCCGCTGGTCATCCCCTCCCCTTCTCCTTCCCCTCTCCCTTCTTTCCTCCTGCCACTCTAACCCCATCCAGTTACCTTTGCTGCAGGCTTTGGGGTGTAGATCTGAACGGTGCATCCCTTCCCTAAAGTAGCTTGACACTTGTACCAGGGTGCAGACAGTAGCAGGATCTGTCCCTCCCTTTCTGCCATGGGCGAGATGGGCCTCCCATTCCTCTCTCCAGCACAAGATATGGGGAGCGGGAAGTGGGGGAGTCAGAGGGCCTTGGCATCAGAGGGGCATCTCTAGGCCTTGACTAGAATGAGAATAAGTTGACTTTCACTGGGAAGGAAAATCCCTGGGAGGTGGTATGAATCTCAAGAAGCATTTCCCAAATCAGGTCCATGGGACTCCAGTCCCAAAAGGGGGCTGGCTGTCCCTCTCCCCTCCTTCCCTACCTGTCACTCCAGGAGATACAGTACTTGCACCTTAAAATGACTGAGCCTGCTGGGAGAGTTGTGTGACATGCTTCTGGTCAGAGGCTGAGACAGAAGTCTGCTGGGGAGAAACATCTGGGTTGTAAAGGCTCAGACTCATCATTGCTTTTCACTGTCCTGCCCACTGTGTGGTCATGGGCTTAGCACCTTAAAGTGATGGAGCAGGAAGGACGAGCCTGGTGCCATGTCTGAGTCACACATTGGTCCTGGTCCTAGGCTGATCTTCTTGGAACTGACTTCTGGGGGGGAGGGGAGGTTTCTTAGTTGCACTTCAACACATTCCCAGCGAATGCAGTATATCATGATAAAGGGCTGTGGGTGAAATATTTGAGCATCAACTACTGCCAGAAATTTGCAGGACATAACTAAATTCTCACAGGTCCTGAGAAATCTTAATGATCCCTATTTATTTTTTTGCAGACTAGGTCTCACTATGTTGCCCGGGATACCATGGACTCAAGCAATCCCCAGCCTCGGCCTCCCAGGTAGCTGAGATTACAGGCGCCTGCCACCGTACCCTGCTGCTTTTTCAAGAACAGGGCTTGCTCTGTTGCCCGGGGAGTCTCAAACCTACAAACTCAAGCCATCCCAAGCCTCTTGCCTCCCAGTGCTTGGACAACAGGTGTACGCCACCACGCCTGGCAAAGATCCCTATCCATTTATTTATTTATTTATTTATTTATTTATTTATTTATTCATTCATTCATTCATTCATTCATTCATTCATTCATTCATTCATTCATTCATTCATTCATTTTGAGACTAGGTCTCGCTATTTTTGCCAGTGGAACCACAGGCTCTTGTTGCCCAGGGTACCACAGACTCAAGCAGTCCCCAGCCTCAGCTTCCCAGGTAGCTGGGATTACAGGAGCGCTCCACCACGCCCAGCTATTTTTTTGGAACTAGGTCTCACTATGGGCCCCAGGCGGGACTCGAACCGCAATTTCTAGCCCCAGCCACTTCATAGGCTGAAGCTTACAGGCACAAGCCACCATGCCCGGCTCAAAGATCCCTGTTTAAACTTATGTTTCCCAAAATATTCCTCCTAACCTTCAGGACACCAGTGAACATCCCAAAGGAAAAAGTTACAGTGGAAGGAGGACTATGGGCTCCAAAGTCTGATCTGGGTGGAACGTCACGTGACCTCTTTGAACCTGAGCTTCCTCAGTGTCAAATGAGGAGCAGTCATCTAGTTAAAGCTAATCTAGAGAAGGTAACTCCCTGGTTCTTCATCAGTGATCAGCAGTTCTCATAACCTAGACCATGCCCACTACTTCCTACTGTCAGCTAGCGCAAGAGACTTCACTTCTCAGAGCTTCTGTGCTCTGAACTGCATGTGGCGCTGATTAATGCCTACCTGGGCAAGGAAAGGTACGTTGGGAAGTCTGGCAACCTGACGATGCCCTCCTGATGGCTGGCACAGCTCTGTCCCCAGACCCTGCAGACCCACTCTTCTGTCCCCCACCCCCATCCTCCCAAGGCTTTGTGTAAATCTCCTGAGGAAGCTGATGGGACGGCTGTTATGTTTCCATGTCATGAATCCCTTTGCCTCCCAGCCCACATCTAGGCGGAGCCCTGGAGGACCACCCAGGCAAACCATGGGATCCTGCCTGCTGCCATTTCATCATGCAGCCTGCGGAGCTGAACACAGCTTATGGTCACTGCCCATGCTGAGGCCCCAGCTCACAAGGTCAAGGCAAGAGCAGACTGAGGCCGAGTCCCAATGCTGCTATTTGAGGTCTCGGGGACCCACCCCCCAGCCTCAGTTTCCCTCACTGTAAAAAGGTCCTGAAATGGAGATGAAGAGATATGATTTGCTTCAGGGGATGGCAAGGAAGATGAAGTGAGAAAAAAGATGTGTGAAGGATTGTGGTTTTATGTGACATAAGTTGTGTATGCCATCGCCCTGAGGTCCTCTCGCCCCTCCAGGGCCCAGACTGCACTTTTTATTTAATATTTATTGTGAACTAACTGCTAGTGACTCCCCTTTCCCCTGTCTCCCCCTTGAATGCTCCCCGACTTGCCTCTTGACCAGAAGCACCTTTCTGAGGCTTGCTCCTGGTGGTGGTATGGCTAGAGCTTGGGTGGGAGGTGGGGGAGGGTAGGGACAGTCCTCACCCTCTCCTCTCTTCTCTCACCCCACACCTGCAGATTTTCCTTTCTCTAATAAAACCCTTCATCCTCAGAGATCACAGGCAGAGGGAGAGAGAGGGCTAGGGGTTAGGGGCACTGTGGTAAATCTGCATGTAACATCTGACTCCTCCACACCTTAGCTGTGATCACCCCTTGGCATCTGTAAGAGATTAATTTCAGGTCTCTCCTAACCCCAGCCCCACAGATGTCAAAATCCAAAGATGTTCAAGTCCCTTCTAGTCGACCCTCAATACCCAAGCAGCTGACATCTGTGATTGATCGGATCTGTGAATGTGGAGTCCGTGGGTACAGGAGATCCACCAGCTTATTGAAAAAATCTACTCACCGTGGGCCTGTGCTTTCCAAAGCCACGTCAGGGCAGCTGCACTTGGTGCTATCCCGTGTGTCTGCTGTGTGCCCAGCACTGTGCCTGGAGCTGAGCTCCTCCTGTCCCACCAGACCTGCCACAGGCTGGTGATGCGCACGAGGCATGGCTGCCCATCCCCCCATCCTGGGCGGAAACTCAAATCACAGCTGCCCAGGACTGGGACTGGGTCCCACTTGCCCCCAGGGCTCTTCTCCACTTTTGGGGCTGCCTTTCAGGTCACTGTGGAAAAGGTGCTTCCTGCAATGGGCTATTGCCATGGGGAAAGCTGAGAAGGGGTGGTATTTGGGAGTCCAGGAGGGATGGATGTAACGGGGGGGCTGGTGCTGGGGATATGCTGGCTCTGAGAAAGCAGATGCCCAGGCCCTCGGGAGCCTGCCTCAAGGCAGGCCCAGTTCTGGCAGCCTGCCCTGCCCTGTCCTGCTTTCCAGTCCTGACTCCCTTACCTCTGCATGAGGGCTGTGACCCTGTGTGGGGCATGGAGGGTCCCTTTAGGAACAGGCAGTAAGCAGGAGAAAGACCAGAAAATGAGAGAGAACATGTGCCAAGGGTCCCAGACAGCCCACAGGTTCCCCACCTCCTTCCTCTCCCCTTCTCTGGCTTTGAAGGGTTCCCCGAGGAACTGCCATAGGCCACATCTCCTACCACTGCTTTGTCACAGGCCATCTGCTTTGGCCTGAGGCCCCAGGCCAGGAGGGCCCAGCAAGCTGCCCCATGCCTGTGTGTCTGTGTCCATGTGTGAGGAGGGGTGGAGGGTGGCAGGGAGGCAGCCACCTGGGGCGCTCAGTCACCAAACTGCACCGAGTGCACACCTTCTCACCTGCAGTACTCAAGAGGCCAGCCAAGCTCCAGGGTCACTGTGCTGCACTGGTATGTCAGCTTGGCATCTCTGTTCCATTGGACTTAGAATGATCTTTCCCAGAATCCCTTCCCTGAGGGGTTTGAGCTGGCAAGATTTGCAAGGTGAAAGTTCAGGGTTGGGGTCAGGCCAGAGACAGACAGACAGTGCCTGGTGGTTCTCATCTTGTCCCTGCTTCCGTCTGACTCCTCTTTCTGTCTGCGTGCCCTGTGTGCCTTCAGTGGCCCCCAGGCATCACTGGGGGGGGGGGCCTCAGAGCAGCAGCTTCTCCGGACCTCTCCATGGTTTCCCCTGCACATGCCCAGCAGAGGTACACAGCTGCTGTCATTTCTCCCGTCAACCTCCCTGAGAGCTATGGGCACCTCTGAACGGTCAGTGGTCTGAACTTCTCCTAAGAACATGCTGAGTATAGCTGACCCTTGAACAACGTGGGTTTGAGTTGTTTAGATCTTCCTCTATGCTGGATTTTTCTCTTGGGTGTTTGCATGTATGGATTCAAACACATCCGGATGTCAGTTGGTTGAGTCTGGGACAGAACTCATGGAGAAGGAGGTCCTCTGTAAGGACTGAGCATCCTTGGATCCAGGTGAGTGCGTGCGTGTGTGCGGGTGTGTGTGTGTGTGAGAAACCAATCCCTGTCAAATATCAAAGTTATATGGGGATTTTCAAATGCATGGGTGTCAGCACCCTGAGCTCCCATGTTGTTTAAAGGTGACTTGTTTTCTACAGTGTCCTAGAATGCACATTTTAAAAATGATGATCAAGAAAATAGAAACCTTGACCCCGAGTATCTGCTGCATCCTGCTCCTTATCTGAAGATGCTTTATTTCTGTGACTGGCTGTGTCTCCTCTACATTTGGGTCTAAGAAATATCACCCTTCGGGGACACTCTTACACTGCTGGTGGGAAGGTAAACTGGTCCAACCTCTATGGAACGCCGTATGGAGGGCCCTCAAATTAATGAAAATGGGACTACCATATGACCCAGCAATTGCTCTCTTGGGAATCTACCCAAAAGAGATGTCAACGTGGGTACAAAGGGACACCTGTGCTCGGATGTTTACTGCAGCACTATTTATAATTGCAAGGACTTGGAAGCAACCGAAATGCCCGAAAACAGATGACTGGCTGAAAAAGATGTGGAACATAGACACAATGGAATATTACTCATCAATTTAAAATGACAAATTGGACGATTTTATGATAACATGGATGGACTCAGAAGAATTCATATTAACAGAAACAAGTCAAAAAGAAAAAGACAGAAACCAAATGGTTTTGCTACTATATGGGACACGGGAAAGATAAACAAAAATCCATGAAGAAAAGTCAAAACAAACCAACAACCAAATTGAAGCACACAACTCGGGGGGCGGGGGGGGACAGGGTGGGAATGGTCAGGGAGGGGGGTGAACCCCAGAGATCACAGAGATGTGAAATGTATATATAAATAAATGATCTAAAAATATCACCCTTCTTTGCTTTTAAAAACCAAACTCAACCTGTATCCACATGCTTCCTGTGACCCCACTTACCAGGACCACTGCCCTGTTTCCTGCTGCCCTTTGAGGTCCTGCAGAAAGTCTGGTCACGGGGTGTGGGATGTGCACTTGGCCCAGAGTCTAGACTGAGTGAGCTGGCTGTGGAGGTGTGCCATGCTGCTGTCTGCACCCAGGGCTGCGGAAGACTGAGTCTGGTTCCTACCTACAATCCATCAAGGCCTTCCCCACCTCAGCCTCCCTGCCCAGTGATGTGTTCAGAGGTACCCACCACCTGTGCTGAGTACCTGAGAGTGCTGAGGTGGGTGACCTCTCTCTGACCACCAGGCTCCTGTTAGCCCCCTGGAAAAGTCAGACCCAACCCAGGATAGACCAGACCTGTGATGCCTCTTGAAACATGCAGGGGCAGTGAGGCTGCCCCCCTCGCCTCGACCCTGCAATGAAAAGTCTGACACCCCTCCCCTGCGAGATGCTTTCTTCTTTCCCCACCACAAAAATATATCATTTAAAAATGACATATTTTTATATATAGTAAAGGGTCCACCTACCTGCCCAGGCTCCTGAATTCCCTGCTAGTGAGCCATCAAGTACCCAGGACCTCAGTGGGCTTAACCCTGCTGATACCCAGATCTGTGCACTGGGGATCTGCTAGGGTGATGCTAAAATGATTACCATGCCTGTTACTTCTGTAAGTATCATATCCAAAGTGGAAGGGGCGGGAAGAAGCATGAGTTCAATCTTGAAGGTCTTCAAACAGTCATTAAAAAGTGAGCTCACCAGTGGTAAGTGGCCATATCACTTATCATCCACTAGGTAGGAATTATCTATATTTGGTCGTGACCACGTGATCTATCATCCAGCCCGGATGCTCCGGGAGAGACAGGGTCATTAGTATGTGGGCCGCAGGTGTAGACCAGGCTTCCCCCAGGCAGCCTCGGACATGTGGTCATCCGTTAATTGGGGACTGAGATCTATTATTTTGATTTCATTAGCTCCTGTGACAGCCTGGGCCAGTTTCATGGTCTCCAATGTAGAAATGATGAAACTGCAGTTGAGAGCAGAGAGGCCAGGTGCAAGGGCAGCCAGACTGTAGGGGCTGCCGGATGGGCTCTGTCCTCTGCAGCTCTTGCCACAGGCCTGGCTGGGTCACAGCTCTCTTATCTGTCTAGCGAACCTGTGAGAGATCCAAACCTCAGAGCAGTTCCCAGCATCAGGGCCCGAAAGGGATCTTCTGGAACTTTGAAGACAGGAACACAAGTGTCTTTATGGTCTCGATGAGGAGAAACCCTGGTCCAAGTGAGGAGGCTAGACGAAATGACCCCTGGGACCTTTATCGTTGGGGGGAGAAGAACCAAATCTCTGACTCAGCTTGGCGCTGGGTGCTGCACTGTGCGATGAGCACCACAAGAGGGCGCCCTCACACTGACAAAGACAGGTGTCTTGACAAGCTCTTGGAAAACAAGGCCTTTGGCTTTTGGTAACCCGTTTGTTTTGTTTTTTCTTTTCTTTTTTTTTTTTTTTGAAACAATGTCACACTGCAAAGTTCAAAGTGCAGTTGTTTTTCCTCTGGACCTTAAAAGTCTCCCAAATTCTCCACATTCTTCAGTGTATTTTTCCTATAAACAAGGACACTCTAACCACACAATCATCAAGGTGGGAAAATTAAGTGGAAATCTCACTGCCACCTAATCCACAGCCTCCCTTCATATTTTGACAATCGTCTTCACCCTGTTCTTTGGAGCAAAAGTATTCAGATTAGAAAAGGCTTGTCACATCTCTTTAGTCTTCCTCAGGTTCCCTGGTATTTCTCACTTTTATGGTCCCCAGAAGGTGCCTCAATTTGGGGGTGTCAAGGGCTCTCATGGCCAGATTCGGGTCCTCTGCCTCGGGCAGGAATCCCACAGCGTGGTTCCAGGTTCTCTGCCTCCTTCCTGGGGTAAGGGTTTCATCCCCCTGCTCCTGAGGGCATTCAGCATTGATTAGGGGGGTGACTTGTCCATTGCCACATTATGCTTTTGCTCTCTGTGTTTTGTGGGAGGTGCTTTGGCACCAGGAATAACTCTTGTTCAGTTGTCCATTTATTTATTCATGAGTGTGGATCCCAGGTTTCTCATTCTCCCCAGTGGCTTTTACACTTGGTGCTCAAACTGACACAGATCTACCCACTGGAGCCTCTTCAGGGTGGTCCCTGCTCTTTTGACACACCCCCCCCTGTCATTTTGCACTTGCCTGGCTTGCTGGTGCTGTAGAGTATCAGGTCCATTACCTGTTCCTCTGCTCCAGTCCCCGAACTAGCCACTTCCTTGAGGGGTCTTGGTCCCCAGAGTGAAGGGTAATAATGAGGAGCCACGGTGTGGGTATCCGCTATGTCTGGCTGTCGGCAGAGATGGGGAATAGGTGTATATTTGCACACATCTCCATATGCACATACATGCTCCTCTCTCAACTGTCTCAAGCCCTATCATCTTTCTATCTTGAAAACCATGAGTTTAATGTGACTTAGTTCCAGCTCATGTCATTCTCTCCCTTTCCTTTTTTGGTGCTTCCTTCTCTCACACTGAGGAACCCACCTCTTACCAGTTTTAGTCTGTTCACTTATCTTATCCTCCTGTCATCCCCTGTGGCCACTGTAGCCACCTTTCTCCTCAGGGATCTTGTCCTCCCTTGTGCCTCAGTGGGGTGCCCTTCCCCTCCCCCAAAATGTTGCACACCCTCTCGCTGGCCACTCCTGTCCCCCACCCAGATGGCACTTGTCATGCCATCTAATGGTTTTGAGTTGTTGAGGGAGGGGAGAGGAGAGGAAAACAGAGAAAGATCTTTTTTTATATCTAATTAACATTTTAAAATAGTATCTGGTCCTTGATTCATGATTGCAACATCATCTTGTATGTTTCTGAGGGTATGATAGTGTTTGCTTATGTGTTGAACAATTTATTTCTCCCCAAAGGTGTGACACCTCCATATCCCTGTTGTGTTTGTTTGCACAAGATCTTGCAGAGGCTTCTCCAAGGTCTGGGCGTGGTGAGTTCTGAGTGCACACCCACTGGCACTGGTCAATTGCGTCTGTAGGGCAAGCTGCTATGTCACTTAGCTGGGAGGCTCCTGGCATCACGCTCTCTCAGCAGCTCTTCTTGAGCTGCTCAGGCTCGTCATTCTCTGCCAGGAGGCCTGGCTGCTGGGGTTCAGGGGCTGAATGTGGGGAGAGGGCAAGGATGGGGGTGGTTGGCATTAAGGTGGTACACTCAGTCTTTCAGTGGGTGACCTGTACCTCTGCCCTCAGCTCTTACTGATGCCCACCCTCTTATGTTGCCCCATCTTTTGGGGGGATGGTGGTCACTAAGGACTAGATACCTGACACCTAGCTGTCTGGACATGGAGGGAGAAGCTAAGCCTCTTTTTCTTCCCCACCTGGGGAAAGAGTGACCTCTGAGAATGATGGTCCTGGTTCAGATGGGGGGGATCCAGAGATGTCAGCTAAACAGGGCCTGTGTCTGGGGGAGGGCAGTCTGAATCCACTTACTGCTTGTCAGTCTCAGAGTCCCTGAGTTTCCATGGGCTCATTTAGAGTGCGCACACCCCTGCCTCACTCTGCATGGGTGGAAACTGAGGTCCAGGAGGGAAACAGTCTCCTCTGTTTGGGTCAGTTGGACAGACCTTTCTTGACCTGCTCCTGTGGGTAGGGTCAGGGTAGCTGCACAACACTGGGGCACCAGGCAAGAGGTTGAAGCTGAGAGTGATGGCATTTGCCAGCTTCAGCCCTCTGGGAGGAAAGAAGCTGCTTATGGAGTCAATGTCTGGCCAGAGAGAAGGTGTTCCTGGCTGGAGAAGCAAGAGGAGCAGAGCACAGAGGCTGCGAGGACATGGAAGGCTGTGGGCGCTACCAGGCAGGGACATGGCTGGAGGCAGTGCCACAGAGGCCCCCGTGCATGGCGAGCCCCTTCCAGGAAGTGGCAGGTTTCTCAGCACTTGGTCTGGAGCATGTGAGGTGGGAGCAGCCCTATCCCAAGAGTGTGGGCCAGCGCCTTCACTTGGCTCCATTGCCCATTTATGCGCTTCCTTGTCTCTGTCGGGCCCTTCTCCACCTGCAGTCACGGCTCCCTGTCTATCCGCTTCCTGGGCTTGTTGTGGGCAGAGCTGAACCCTGGAGTTCAGCCCAGGCTCCATCACCAACTGCTCACGTGACCCCAGGTCCTGATTTTCTCATCTGTAGAGTGGGGGTGATGGATACACTTGTCCGGTCTGCTACTCCACCGGAGGCCCTGAAGCTCAATAGGAAAGTGGCTTTTCAAAGCATGGTAGTCCTTCAAGAATGTACATGCATCAATTAAAAATGACAAATGTGATGAATTTATGGAAACCTGGATGCACCTAGAAGAAATCATACTAGCAGAAACGAGCCAGAAAGAAAAAGACAGAAACCATATGGTTTCACTAATATATGGGCAACCAAATGAAAGTACACAAGGGGATGGTGGGGACCAGCTGGAGCGGTCAGGAAGGGGAGGTGGTGGGTGACCCCTGGAGATTAAATGGAGATTAAATTGATGTGAAATATATAAAATAAATAAATAAGTAATTAAAAAATATATATACATTTATTTAGAGTTAAAGCTTATGCTTCCCAGAAACTAGGTAGAGCAGATTCACCCCATTTTATAGGTGGGGGAAACTTAGATACAGAGAGGTGATGTGACTTGCACCCTATCTCAGGAGCAGCGAGTAACAGATCCAGGGCCACAATCCGGAAAATCTGAATCTGCTTTCTGCTTCTCCAAGTCACTTGTCAGCAGGAGCCCTCTGAGAAGAAAATCTCTCAAGTCCTCTCTGCTGCTGGAAAGGAGTGATCCAGCCGTAGTGTCCTCTGAACCGGGAGGAAGTGAGCAGTGAGGACATTACCCAGAACTACAAAGAAGAGGATGTGTCTCCGTCCAACCTGACTTGGTCCCAGGGCCTTGGGATCACAAAAGGGGCCTTGCCCTCAATTCCATGTTCCAAGGAGCTGGTGACTCACCATGCCTGTGGTCTGTGGTTGTTACATATGTCATCCCTCCATATGCTTCCCCAGCTTAGCTCTGTGCAGCCACCTGTGACTAAGCCTGCCTTAGTCAACAAGTCAAAATGCTGGGGACATTTGGTGGGTGAAAGCTGTTGAGGATGTTGGGGGGGGGGTGCTGTGTGTTTTTCTGGCATCAGGATCAGGGTGACTAAGAGAGGCATACATAACCATAGGAACACCCCTCCTACTTCTGCAGTCTTGACAGTCCTCAAAACACTTTTGTACACATGATCTTCTTGATCCCTACAGCTCTTTTCTGAGCAAGGGTGGGGTTCAGAGCACAGCAAAGCCCTGAGTCCACTCTTCTCCATGCCCATGCTCATGGCAGACATCACTAATCAACAGGGGTGTTGGCAATTTCTCCACACAGCCTTTCAGCTTGTACCAGTTGACGGAAGCTTATCATCCCCGATAATGAATGGAGGTCAGTTATCTAACCCACAGGGTGACCTGGGCAATTCTTGTAGGTTTTTTCATCTAAAATATAGGGAGATGGGCTAGAGATCCTGTGTTTCTGTGAATGGCTTATTGACAAAGTCCTGTCTCATCCTTCTCTGTTCCTTTAGTAGTTCTGTCTTGTGTGGGCCCATCATGGCCTTTCTCTCTAGGCACCAGCATACTATAGAAACGTGTGCCAGTGCATTCTTCCTAAAGAAGAACTTCTCCACCCAAGAACATCCAAGGGCTTTGCACTGCCTTCCAAAGATGGTCCAAAGAAGCTCTTCATGACCCGGCCTTTCCGCTCATCTCCAAACTCACTTCCCAGACTCCCCGTCACTCACCTTAGATTTCAGCCCAAGTGAACACATGTCCGACCCTGAGTATGGCTGCCCCATTCTGGGCCTCTGCCTGTGCAGCTCCCACTGCTTGGGGTGACCGACCTCATGCCACTCTCCATAGCTACCTCTCAAGATCCTCTGTCTTCAGAGGCCATCTTAGCAAATGCTGTCACCTCCTAGCTGAGCCTGCAGACTCCTCACAGTAGGGGGTGCTCTCTCCCTCCTAGAAATTTTAGTGTATCTTTTTCCTTTTTCCACATGCTAGCCCTGCCACTCCCTCAACCTCTTGACGGATTTAGAAAATTCCAGGTGACTCATAACCAGCCCTCCGTGCAACAGACGGGAGCAACACCTGGTCTGGACCCTTCCTTCCAATTGGAAGTGACACTGAAGGCCTTTCCTGAGGCCTGTATGGAGGTGCTAAGGACCCACTTCTTGCTCTTTCTCTCTAGTGAGGGGTCAGGTATGAGAGGTAACTTCAGTTCTGAAGGGGGGGGAGGCTGTCTGTATTCCAGTGTGTATGGAGAGGGACCAGAAAGACTGAGGCCAGACAGAGGATAAGACTGCCCCCTGCTCCAGCCCCCTCTCCAGGAATCCTATTATCTCTGCACATGCTCAGCCCTTGCTGAGACAGTGATGATCTGGTCCCTGCCCTAGTTTGGGGAAGGTTGATAGACACTCACAGACCTACCTCTGTGTGTGCTCAAAACTGTTTCCACCACTTGGACCAGCCTTTTACTGCCTCCCACACCCCAGTCTAGATCCAACTCAGCACCACCTCCTCCAAGGTGACCTCCTTGCTTTCCTCTTCTGGAAATGACCTCTGTTGAACATACTCCCTTAGGCTCCGCTAGCCCCACCTCCCCCACAGGAACAGAACAGTTCCAGGGAAGTGTTTGAAGTAAAAGTCTGTTTCCGAGCCCTGTCTCTCCTGGGCCTACTCATGGGTGTGTACAACATAAACACCTGTTGCTCAGAGTGAATAACAAGCCTCTGTCATTAAGTGGAAACTTGGGAGAATAAGTCTGGGGATGCCTTGAGGCCTCCTAACCCTCACTCCACCTTCTAAAGAAAAGGTCTGGAGCCGGGTGTGGTGGCTCATGCTTGTAATCCCAGTGACCTGGGAGGTTGAGACTGGGGATCACTTGAGTCTGCAGGTTCGAGACAACCCTGGGCAACATAGTGAGACCTAATCTCTTGAAGAATAAAAAAGTCTGGAACATCAAGTCAGACAGCAGGGAGCATCAGAGAAAGCACCGCCCCCCCCCTCTTTTGCCCCTACTGGCTGAACTTCTCATGCCAGACTCAAGGGAGTGATACAAACCAAAGTCTCATGAGTTCTTCCTAGGCCTGGAGCCAGGCATCTGTGCTTCCCATAACTACCCTCACCTGTGATGCCCAAGGGCCTAATCTGCTCCACCTAGCATGGAAATGGCCCGTGAAGACTCCAACTGAGTGAGAAGACTATGCTGGCCCGTGCAGGAAAGGGCAGCTGTGGGTTCAGTCCTGGCTCTGTCATAGCTGATGGCAGCAGGTAAGCGGACCAGTCTCTCTGTTTCTTGCTTTGAATGGAGCTAGTAGTCACTTGCTATGTGAGCCCACTTCCCTGAGGGCCTGAGCAGAGTCAGATTCAGAGCAGGTGAGGGTTGGTGCCAGGCTGGGGGTGGGGTGGAGAACTGGTGTTAATTGAGCACAGAGTGCCGTTTTGGTTTTGCTAGATAAAAAAAGATTGGGAGTATGACAGTATGAATGTACCTAATACTGGTGAACTATCTTCTCAAAGATGGTGACAATGGTACATCTTATGCTGTGAGTACTTGACCACAATTAACAAATTTATTCTGGAAAAAAAGGCACTAGTAAGAGCTCTTCACGAGGTTGTGAGAAATGAAGAAGGTGCCAATAGCCACTCTGCAGTGGAGTGGAAGCGGGCGTCCCTGAGGCTGAAGCTCTTGTTTGATGACACCGTGGAGTGGCCTTGGGAACCACTTGTAGGTAGCCTGGCTCTGTGGGCAGGGAGGTAGCAAGCCTCCAGCCCGAGGTGGTGTGAGCAGAGCTATGCTGATTCAGCCACATGCTGCTGGAGCGGTGGCTGCCCAGCTCCCTTCTCAACCAACCAAGCGTTTGGTTGGTTTCTGAGCACCATCTGTCTTGCTCTGTCTGCCACCATCTTAGTGTGTGCTTGTCTCCAGCACCTGGCTCTGCTCCTGGAGGAGCTTCTGGTGGAGTTGAGGGAGGAACCAGTGAGAGAACCCGTTCAAACAGATGACCATCTTAATATGTCTCAGGTCCCTGGAGCCCCAAGATGGGGGTGTTCTTCAGGTCCAGTCCACAGGGCTCCCACCTTCCCAGAGGCAATGGTCAATGGGAACTAATGGTCAATGGGAAGTTTCAGAGCAGAAGCAAAGGCCATGTTGGAACCACTGATCCGCTGAAACTTGTCAGCATGCTGGCTTTGGTCCAGATGGCACTGGTTTGATCCCGTTAGAGTTAGCTAGAATCTATTTTAAAAGACCTAACTTGATGTGATCCGGTCAGATCATGTTAGTATCAGTATCTGGTCAGAACTGGAACTAGTTAGAAGGGACTTGGACTGGTTAGATGCAGTTTGTGCTGGTTGCAATGGGTTTGAAGTAGCCAGTCTGGTGTGGTCATCCCCCCTTGAACAAAACTTCTGTTTTTACAACTCTTCCAGCACTTCAAGATCAAGTGAGAAGTTGGGGTGCAGTGGGATGAGATGGGGGGAAGTGGAGTAGGCAGGTGGGGTGCTGAGCCTGGGGAGGCCCTTGAACACCCAGTGGAGAGTGTGTCACAGCCATGTTCACACCACACGGAGCCCTCCAGGGCACGGCACAGACCACACGCCTAAGTCAATTAGTCTCTCGCCCAGTGATTAATGGGAGGGAAACTTTCATCACTTGTTCTGAGTAAATTATTGCATATGGAAGCACATCTTTGATTTTATGAGTTCTCGCTGGAGCATGAAATTTCTTGGAGGAGTTTCCCTGAGGAATGTGGCATCCCTGGAGACACCCTCTCTGAAACCACCCCCTCCACACACACAGCCCACATCCGGCTCCCTGCTGCCTCCTTGCCTCCCTTCCTCCTTACCCCTGAGCGTTGTCCCTCCTGGGTTCTCCACTGTGTTTGCCCAGCCCTGGGAGGCAATGTTTGCTGCCGTTTCCCATTCTTAGAAGAGTGGACGAGCAAGGCCGAGTGTGCTTTGTAGACAGTAGATGTGACGGAGAAGGCAGCTGGCAGAGCGCTAGGACTCACTTGTTGCTGTCAGGAGCAGATAGTTTCCCCAGGGTCCAGGCCAGCCTGCTGCGGACAGGGAACCAACCAGGGCCAGAGAGGAGCTGCCCACCAATGATTTCATACAACAGCGGAGCTACAAAACCCTGTGTGGCTTTTGTGGAGACCCAGATGGCTACAAGTTCTTGGGACGACCCTTCGGGATGCATTGAAGTGAGATGCAGCTTGCAGCTTGCAGCTCTCCAGAGCAGCTCTCCCTTGCAGCTCTCCAGAGCAGTGCCCGCTCCAAGCAAGGTCTGGGACTCTTTCATCCACCTTGCCCCACTGGGGCCCCAATCTAACACCTCCCAACACATCCCTGGGGGACTGAGGCCTGAGATCACCATGGTCTTTAAGAGCACGTGTCCTGCAGACTCAGACCAGATCAGATCTGAGTCTATGACCCTCTGCAACTAGCTGTGCAATTTTCAGCAAGAGTCTTTACCTCTCTGAGCCGCAGATTCCTTGTCCACAAAATGGAGGTGGTAGAAAGCTCATCTCATGGGATTGTTGGGACATGTAATGAACATGAAGAATGTGTGACATAGGGTCTAGCTGTTCACTTAATTGTTAATCAGTAACACTAATTATTAGCATTTACAGTAATAGCAATGATAATTATTATCTTGGTCAGAGGCACTAGGATGAAGAGTCGGAGGATCTGACTGGAGTACCTCCTCAGTGCTGTCTCACTTGATGTGTAGCCTCAGCTTGCCCATCTGGAAAGTGGGGTAAGTACCTCTGCTCTGGCCACTTCCCAAGGTGGCTGTAAGAATGCTAAGGTGCGAAAGTGCTTTGAAAGCTAACTGTTGTGGTGGACACAGAGGTGGCTGCTCACTTCCCTCTCTGGGATGCTTCCGGGAGTATGGACAGTGGGTCCCCGGGGGACAGTGTGATAGGCACTGGTTGACACCTGCATCTCCATTGAGCATGTCCTTCTGCCCCTTCTTTACTTGTTCTTAAACCCATCGCTCCCTTTTCAGCATCTTAAACCCCAGACTTCACATCTGACTGCTTTGGGGGAACACAACCTGCCAAGACTATATGGTGGTGACAAGGTTTACCTTGCTGACATGACTGTTCTGATTCACCAGAGAAGGCCACCTCAGGGCCTCAAGATGAACCTCTTAACACTGGTTTCAGTTCCTATAAATCTGGAAATACTATCTGGAAGGAGGCTCGCTAAGTAAAGTTCATTAGCGAGTTTCATGGAAGTATATAAAATGCAAGGTGGAAGGTAAGAAAGGTGATAGGCCTTAGTTCACAGTTCTTTCTAGAAGGCACCTACCAACAGACCTCAGCAGAGAGTGCCTGGCACAGCAGTGAACTGACTCTTGG
This sequence comes from Uropsilus gracilis, assembly GCA_004024945.1. Lineage (NCBI taxonomy): Eukaryota > Metazoa > Chordata > Mammalia > Eulipotyphla > Talpidae > Uropsilus > Uropsilus gracilis. Next base: position 58,159 of record PVHY01004781.1, on the reverse strand, counting down.
TGATCTGTCAAGGCCACTGGTCAAACCACTGCCTCTGCTGGTGACAGTGGAATTTCCCCAATTCATGATGAAATGAGAAAAGTTGGGGCAATACTGAATTTTAGAGAAGTAATTATACTTGTCATAGTTTTTGCTAAGATGACTACATAGTGCCGGTTGCAGATTGTAGTAGATTTTTTCCTTATCCAGTGTCTTTACTTGGCAAAAGAACAAACAAAAGAAGTTCTGCACCCTAAAAACTAGGTCTAGGGTCACCCCAATGGGCTTCCTGTTGTTCTTGATCTTGGCAGGGAGGGGGTGGGTAATAGACTCTGACCTTGGCCTTGTAGATGAGCTGGGTACCTTGGGCCAGGTCATTTCTGGGGCAGTCCATGGCCTCCTAACCGCTTTTCTTTGCGTCTCAGTCATCTGGCCTGTAGACTGGGCTATTGGTGGGGGTGACCTAGAGGCTGCTCTTTCATGGGGTTCCCATGGTGAAATCTTCAGAGGGGAATTTGAGGAAGAGGAACTGTGAGGACAGGCTGGGCTTAGCATCTGCCCCTCGGCCTTGGTCCTCAGGTGCCACCAAGGGGTAATGGAGACCAAGGTGGGTCAGCAGCACCCCTAGATGAGTGTGAGCCCCTGTCATCACTACTGGACTAATTGCCACCCACCCACCTGCCAGGTACCCGCCTGTGAGTCCTCAGCTCTGGGCCGCTCTTAATGATATGTTGCAGCAGTTTTACGAAGCGTGGCTTGGAACAATTTTACACCTCATTTGATTTATGTTCAGGATCCGCTCCTCTCTCAGAGGCTCCCTCCCCCCAGAGAGACTGAATGTGTCATCTGTACCAATGAACCTGTGCTCCTATAGAGCTAGGCCCTTGGGCCACAGAATGAACAGCCTCGGACAGAGCAAACAGCACCCTTGATCTGGCCTTTCTGGTTGAACCTTAGTCATGTGCCTCAAGGGAGGCTGGTGTGGTGGGTAACTGGCCTTTTCAGCTCAAGCTTCAACTCAAACCCACCATGGGGAAACTGTGTCCCAAACACAGGACAGGGGTCCATATTGGGGCCAACACATTGCTGTCATGGCCTCACCCCAGTGAGCTGCAAGAGCTGGGATGTGTGAAGGCCTTGTCCTGTCCTCTGAATGTGACACATGCCACACTTCTGAGAGGTGTCCCCCAAAAATGAAGGAATGAGATCTGGTTATGGAAATTATCTTGCCACTTAGGGAAAGGGCACTGCATCCTGCTGGCTGTGCCTGGCTGTGTGGGAAATTCCCCTTTCTGACCCTCCTCCCTGCCCTCTGCTTGGAGGGATGTGGATCAAATGGTCTTTTAGTTTGACCATTGCTCAGGTCAGGTCACTGCCTGTTCTATTACGAGTCCTATCCTTCAGCTTTGGGAAATCTGGCTCACAAATGATCTGGAGATTTCCATGCAGACCCCACCTTCCCTGGGGCAAAGTGACAAGGCAGGCATATGCTAGGAACTGGCAATGGGGGTTCTCACCAGTCCTCAGTTGTCCATGTGTAAGATGGGGAGTAGTAGGATTGTTAACCAATTATGGAGACCCATCCTGGTTCTGGGATTATCTTGGTCGTTATCAGGCCCACCTGTGGAAGCCACACTCACAGGTGTAATGAGGTCATTATCAGGCCCCCCTGGGGATACTGCACCATATCAGGACATCCTGGAGCTGTGAGTGGCATCTGAATGGGGCAGGGGGCGCAGGGCAGAGGACAGTGGTCTTACGGGACTGAGTCTTTGACCTGTGGCTTTTGTGTTAGCTCTGGGAAGTTAGTGTCAGAGTTGAAGTAAACTGTAAGGCAGTGTCCCCAGAAAACTGGAGATTTGTTCACTGTGGAAAACCCACAGACTTGGTGTCAGAAGTGTTGTTTCTTTCACAGACTTTCCTTGTTTTCAATGACCTGGACAGCTTTGCAGTGTGGTTAGGTATGTTGTCAGATACCCTGTTGTAGGAATTGCTCTACAGTTTGTCATGACGAGAGTGAAGTTAAGGGTTTGGAGAAGGAAGACCACAGAAATAAAGTGCTGGTTTCATCACACCATTAAAAAAAACTTGTTGTGCATAGTGAGGTAACACTGGTTTACAACCCTGTGTGTTTGGGGGGTACAAGTTCACACCTCTATAAATGTGTGTTATCACACCACACCCACAACCAAAACACCATAATCCTCCACTGTAGTCCATGAAGCTCCCCTCCCCACTTTGCTCCAACTTCACACCCACCCTCTTTGCAGCCTCAGTTCTGCAGTCAGATTTCAAGGGTTTATTTTGGTTTGTTCCATTGCTTTGTTTCTTTATATTCCACATATGAGTAAATGCACCCAGTATTTGTCTTTCTCCTTCTGATTATTTCATCCCTCCAGTTTCATCCACGTTGTTGAAAGTAGCAAGATTTCATTTCTTTTTAACAGCTGAGTGGTAGTTTATTGGGTAAATATCCACATCTTAATCCACTTGTCTGTTGTTGGGCACTTAGCTCATTTCCATAGCTTGGCTACTATAAGAAGTGCTGCAATGAACTCAAGAGTGCATATATCCTTTTGAATTAGTGTTTTTGCATTCTTCAAGTGGCTAGCTAGGAGATGGGTTGCTAGATCATGGGGTAGAGCTGTTTTTAGTGATTTTAGAAACCTCCACATTGTTTCCACAGGGGATGGATTAGTCTACATTCCCTCAAACGGTATATGAGACTTTCTTCTTTTCCACCCCTTCTTCACCAATGGTTTTTATTTCTGGTCTTTTTGTTTTGGTCTTTTTGAGATGGGTTATTCTCAAAGGTGTGAGATAGTATCTCATTTTGGTTTTGATTTTCATTTCCCTGGTGGTAAGTGATGATGAACATTTTTTTTTTTATGTGCCTATTGGCCATGTTTACCTTCCTTGAAGAAGTATCTGCTTAAGTCTTCTGCCTACTTTTGATTAGGTTGTTACCTTGCTATTGAGTTGTTTGAATTCTTTGTAGATTGTAAATATGAGTCCCTTACTGGTTGCATGATATACATTTGTCTGCTTGTTTGAGTGATCATTTCCTTTGCTATACAGAAACTTTTTAAGATGATCTAGTGCCATTTGCTTGTTTTTGCTTGTTTCCCTTACTGTTGGAGTCCCTAAAGTCATCTCAGAAGCCACTTTGCCTGTGTTTTCTTTTATGTATTTTATGTATTTCTGGTCTTATATCCAAGTCTTTGATTCGTTTGAATTATTTTTGTGTGCATCATTCATTTCCATGTGGCTGTACAGTTTTCTCAATACCATTTGTTGAGTAGACTTTCCTTTCTGCATCATATGTTATGACTCCTGTGAATTAAATGTTCATATAAATGTGGGCTTATTTCTGTGCTCTCAATTATATTCCATTGAGATCTGTGTCTTTATTCTAATACTGTACTGTTTTGACTACTATAGTTTTTTAGTATAATTTGATATCTGGGTGCCTAATACCTCTATTCTTCTTTCTTGCCAAGGTTGCTTTGCTATTTGGGATCATGATGAGTTCCGTACAAATCTCAGTAATATTTCTTTTGAAGAATGCCATTGGAATTTTGGCAGGGGTTGTATTAACGCTGTATATTGCTTTGGGTAAGATTCAAACATTCAAACAATGTTAAGTCTTCCATTCCATGAACTTGAAATAGTTTTTTATTTCCTTGTGTCTTCTTTTATTTATTTTATGTCTAACAGTCTTTGTTGTGTGAATCTTTTACTTCCTTTAGTAAGTTAATTCCTAGGTACTCAATTCTTTTTAATGCAACATAAGTGGAATTGTTTTTTTTTTATTTCTTTCTCTACTAGTTCACTGTTAAACTATCAGAATGAAATGGGTTTTTGTATATTGATTTGTAACATGCAATTTTACTATACTGGTTTATTGTTTCTAGTAGTTTTGTAGTGGAGTATGTAGAGTTTTCTGTGTATAGTATCATGTTTTCTGCAAATAATGACAATTTTTATTTTATATTTTCCAATTTGTATTATCTTTGTTTTTTTCTCTTGCCTAACTATACTAACTGGGTTTTTCAATACCAAGTTGAGTAATATTGGGAAAAGTGGGCATTCTTCAGTCTGGTACCTGATCTTAGAGGAAAAATTTAGTTTTCCATCACTAAGCATGGTGTTAGCTGTGAATTTTTCATATATTGCCTTTTTTATGTTGATGTATCCTCCTCATATACATTGCCTTTTTTATGTTAATGTATCATCCTCATGTTCTCCTTTTACTAAGAGTTTTTATCATAAATGAATGTTGGAGCTTGTCAAATATTTTCTCTGCTTTTCTTGTTTTGACTGATTTTTATTATATATTGATGTGGTAAATTATATTAATTTGTGGGTGTTGAACCATCCTTGCTTGGATTGCTGGAATAAATCCCACTTTGTTGTGATGTGTATCTTTTTGATATGATAAATGGTGTACATGATATATAATGTGCAGTTGAAGTTAGCTTGAGGGCTGGAGGTATTGGAGTTGTGGAAGTTACTAAAGGGGATTGCCAAGAGCATAAGCTGCTCATAGTGCTGCAATCACTTTAATCTTCAATCAGTGTCTAGTGGAGGCTCATCCAGGTGACCAGGGTGGTGCTCTTCTCGAAGCACCAAACTTCAACTGGCCCTTGAGTTTTAGCCTGATTCTCATTTCAGCAGGTTTTGCTAGTCATGCCTTTCCCTTTAACCTCAGGCAAGAACAGGGTAACCAGGGGGCTCTGTGCATAAGCCACGGCAGCACCATGGGAAGTTATAGATATAAAATATTTAGGCTACTTGGTAGTTACTTGCTAAGCCAACACCCACAAGAAGGGGACTAGTGCTTCTGGGAATCACAAGGTAGCTGCCAGCAGCCCCAAGTGTTATTACTTCAGTGCACATCCAGAAATTCATGATCTCTTGGAGAGGCATGTAGCTAGGAATTGCAGGGAACTCTGGGAGTCTGGGTGGAGGAAGGTTGAATGCCTCTTGGAACCACTAAGATGCAAGCTAGCCACCAGTAGCCCCAGGTATGTCAGCTGCACCTACCCAAAAGTCAGTGTTCTTTTAAGAAGGCAGCACTTGCCTGGCTGCAGTGGACAAGGAGCTGAGAGGAAGACCCAGGAGTCAGGGCAAGGCATAGGTGAGTCTCTCCCAGTCCCCAGTATCATTCCTAGAAATCCTGTGTCTCAGTTTTCCTACCCTTTCCTCAGTTCTCTTCCACGTGTGCTTGCTCCCTTGCTAATGCCAGTCTGCTGTGTTCATGGAAGAAGAGATGACTCTAGGCTCCTACTAGTCCATCTTCTTAAATGAAATCTTGAGGACCTCAGTCAACCCATAGTGGTGACTCATCAGAGTTCCCCAAAGCTCTGGTTTCATTTTACTACCTCCTCTGGGGTGGAGCAGAATCAGGAGACCTCATCACACCATATTAAGGGTATGTACCCCTTATAGGATTTATTGTTGTTGCTGTTTACTTAATCACTAGCTGAGACTGTATTTCTCTGCATTAAAGTTGCCCTTTCTCCCCCTTCCATACCATGCTCTTTGGAAGTTTCTATGTTCATACTTAAAGAGTGGTGACTTATGCTCCTCTCCCATATAAATAGGATACATAGTTCATTTTTTACATAAATTATGTGACTTCCAGGTATACTATAATTCACTCATAAATACTTCAAGTATGCTTCTCTAACAAATATGGACTTAAAAAAACATCAGAACTGGTGACCTGTCACAGATTTCTACCCGCATTGTCTCTACCACTGGGGAATCAAACTCCAGGCCCACAGTAATATGCAATGTGAAAGAGGCTCCCTCTTTTACCAATCAATGGTGGAAGAAAGCCACAATGTTGGCTGTGGCTCCATTGCAGAGCTGCTAACAGGAGAGAAGAGAGGAGCTGGACCAACCACCTGGGAAAGGCTGCCCCAGCAGGGAACGCCTCTACCACCAATGGCTGGGGGTGGATTCCCAAACCCAGATATCAGAACTGTATGGTACAGAACCAGCCAGGTGACAGACAATAGAAAGAATCCTGAAGAAGCACACCACCTAGCTGCCCTACAACAAGGTCCTGATATTCTCAACCTGACTATCTGTCTCAGCTACTCCTGGAGATCCAAGCAGCCTCATCCGTTGCCGTTCAGGAGACAAGTCCACACCCAGGAAAAATGGACAGAATTCCAGAAAAAGAAAAGACCGGTGGGCCAAACATGAACCAACAGCTTGCAGCAAGAGGAGTTGGAGTGACCAGAGGGGGGAAAGGGGAAAGGAGGTGTAGAGTGGGGAATAAAGGGTACAATACAAATATGCAAATGTGACCAATATTGTATGATAACTACAAAATAAAAATTAAAAAAAAAAACTTCAGTGCTACTTTACTACATTACCCAACTTTTTATTTATTTATTTATTTATTTACTTATTTATTTATTTATAAATTTCACAACATTGTAATCCCAGGGATTTACCCCCCCTCCCCTCCATTCCCCCCCTTCTCTCCTGCTCAAAGTTGTGCACCACTGAAATGCACAACTTTCAACAGGAAACTGAAGTGTACCCAACTTTATTAACGATCATTTTTTAATATCACTTAATATCTGAACCCTGTTCAGATTTCCCTAATTATCTGAAAATTGGTTTTTTCAAATCAAGATTCACATGGTATCTTCCCAATATACTTGATTGTTCTTCCTCCTGAAGATTAGCTGAGGTGAGAGTGAAATGGAAGGGGCATTTCCCACCCCAGCCCCCTGCCCACACACTGGTACCTCCCTGCATGGGGGTGAGGCCTGGATGGCTGGAGGCCTGGATGCACCCTCCCAAGTGCCCCCTGGGTTGGGGGCTGGGGGGAAACATGCCCCAGCCAATCCAGGCTGCAGATGGTTGCCTGTGCAACAACCATCCGCAGGTGGGTGGGGTTAATACCTCACCCATCCCCCCTTCTGGGCACTCCAGGCTTTGGGGGCTTACCCAGGGGTCATTGCTGCCTTTGCTCCCTGCTGGCAGGAGCTCCAACAGCCTGGGACCCTGGGCGGGCAAGCAGCTTGCTGGTGGGCAGGGCTCAAGTCCCCACCCTGCCCCTACGCTGGCTCCTCCCTGTGTGGAAGCAGGGCCCAGATGGCTGGGCATGCACCCTCCCAAGTGCCCCCCTTCGTTGGGACCTGGGGGGAACATGCCCCGGCTGATCCAGGCTGCAGATGGTTTCCCCATGCAACAATCATCTGCTTCTGGGTGGAGCTAAAATCCCACCCTCCCGGGTTCTCCAGACTTTGGGGGTCTTACCCAGGGGTCCTCGCCACCTTTTCTACTTGCTGGGTGTTGCCACCAGCCTCCACGGCTGACCGGGTGAGGGAGCCCAGAGACCCCCATGCACCTAGTCTGTGGATTCACCAGCTTCAGCCTCACTGAAGTGCATCCCTAGTGGTCCCCCAGCCCCTAGACCTAGGGCAGGAACCACTGGCGTCCACGGGATGTTGCAACCAGTCACCATGGCTGGCTGCAGGGTTCAGGAGACCGTTGAGGTTGGAGTAAACCTGAAGGGGACACAAACTCCATCATAGAATGCGCAAGGAACCAGGTAAATACAGCACAGAAGCCTAAGCTGGACAAAGCAGATGGACAATTGAGAGAGCCAGTGCATGTGAGACAGGAGAAACAATATGGAAGCATGATATCACAAGGTGCAACTACAAGCTCCCTGGGTCTAGAAGACCCAAGACTTCATTTCGGAGATGCCTTGTAGGAGACCAAGGCACTCCTCCCCACACTACAGGAGAGGAGAGGAAGGCCAAGAACTGGGGCCATCGGCCCCACAGCATGCTGCAAAGTGAGACAGAGGAAATGATCTACAAAGGCCACTCATGAATGCCTGTTTCCACAGAGAAACCTCTTCACCACCACTGACATGGGGTGTAACCCCCTAAATCTGATGCCAGAACCAGAAGCAAAACAACAGAGATGGGGTTAGAGAAGTCAGCCTTCGATGAGAGAGCATGAACAGACCACAAATAGATATAGACTGGCCGCCCAATGCAATTTTAAGACTAAAAACCTACCAGCAAGGTTCGCCTGGTTCCAACAACACAGTCCCTTATCCAGTGAAAGAACACTGCCACAGGAAAGAAGGAGACTAATGGACTTAGCACAGACTAGTAAACAGCAAAGAATGGGGTTTGAGAGAATGGAGGGGACGCAAGAGGGAGGAGGGAGGGGGAGGTGTCCCAAGAGTCGTTTATGGAGATTGTGATTTAAAGAGTAAAAATTAAAAAAAAAAAAGCCAATGACCTTGACTGGTTTGATTTTAAATATCTTTCCATCTATGAAATTTCCCTGTCTTGTTTTGGTCTTCTATCTCTTATTTTCTGAAGACGTAGGGTCATTTTTCCTAGAGAATTTTCTACCTTCTGGTTGTGGCTGGTTGCTATCTCATTTTATTTAATTTTATTTAAACATGCCATCTGGACTCTGCGTTTCCTAGAAACTCAGTTACATGAGAGTCAGGTTCATTATTTTGGCAAGAATAGTTAGTGTATCACCAGGACACACAAATGTGTAGACATCCCCCCCTTTCATGGTGCTGAGATTGATCAGGGATTGAGACAGTATCATCCTTTTTCTTTAAGGGTTTAGCAGATGTTGCTAATTGATGCCTAGGTCAATAGCCCATTTCTGTTACTTGCAACTAAGAACTAATAGATAAGTCCTGGGTGTCCACCTACTATTTTTTAAATTCAGCCCGGAAAATTCTTGATTAAGTGCCAGTTCCTGAGATGAGCATGAATGGAGGTAAAAAGGAATAGTACTGGAGCAGAACTGCCTGACTTGAGATGGTACCATTACAGCTGGCTAGCTGTATGCTCTGGGCAACCTCCCTCAATTTCCCTATCTGTAAATTTGGGATGTAGCTAATCATAACAATGCCTAGCTCATAATGTTATAATCAGAATTAATGCAGTTAATATATGCAAAACCCTGAGAACAGTGCCTAGCACACAGTAAGCAGTCAATGATTGTTGACTATTATAGTACTAATAATTTATTTTATTTTCTAGTTCTCATCCTTCCTACCCCACATCTTCTCCTTAGGTAATTTCACTCATTCCTGTGGCTTTGGTTATCATCTTCTCTAATACCTAAATCTGATGCCTCTAATAGCTTAGTGAAAGAGAACCATTAACTGGAAGATACACCATTGATTTATTGATTTAATAGCTTGGTTTTGTTTTGTTGGGAAGGAAGCCTATAGTAAATACAGACATTGACTTATAAAACATACCTTTCGTCAGAATTGTTAAAGAGAGGGATGGGCTGGATTTTGTGCTTAGAATCAAGAGAATTTGAAATATCTGGACAGTCGCTTCATTCCACACTACCCAAAGCAACCCTCTTCCCTGTGGTTAGTGGCGTCTTGGTTGTGGCCCTTCTTACTCACAGCCTTGATCTGCACATAGTCTGTGGTCTGTCAGGAGGATCATGTGAAGGGGACCCCCAGCTTTGGGTGAAGTGCTCTGTGCATTAGAAGGTGGACATCACCAGGATGAGAAGGTGGATTTGTCCTGATCACCTTGAGGAGCATTCCCTGGAGGAAAAATTGTTCACTCTTAGGTAAAGGGGATCAGTAGAGGTCTGTGTTCAGGGACCACTAACATAAAGCTGAGAGAGGACCCCTCTATCAGGCCATTGAGTAGCTGTTCTCAGATATAAATCTGGGATTTGTGTGCTTGCTATGAAAGTTTTGCAGCATTATTGCCAAATAGGAGTTCACTAGGAGTCCCACTGTAGGACATGTTGAGAGAGATTCTCGGGTTAGAGACATAGAAGTCATCCGAGATGTCTAGTGGCAGCTCTCTGGCATGATGACTTCACTTGGAGATGGCTGTGAAGGACAGTGGTAAAGGGACATCCCCAGAGTTGGCACTTGGGGCAGGCAACTAGATTTCCTTCTTGACTAAGAGGAACCATGACTGGAGGATTGGATCTTTGTTCATTTAATGATATGGTTAAAGGTTTGTCAGGGACTTGGAAGGAATAAAACTGGAAATTTGATGATAAAGAGGTCAGGGAAAGCAGTATTTCCATGAACCTCTCCAAGTGGGCTCAGAGGTGAAGATATTTGTGTCCCAAGTGAACGATCATCAAGGATAATCTCAGCATAGCTAATCTTAGTCAGGTTGACAGGGTGAACCCTTCTGTGCATGTTGAAGGCTGATCCCAAAGCAGCCATAACAGCATGGAAAGAGATTTTGCACTGGCCCAGCTATGTTGGTCTTCCACACATTAAGCCCAATCTGGTTAGTCACTTGGGACACCCAGCCTACATATCAGTGACAGAAACCAACACAGAGTTCCCAGTATGACACCATTCTCCAGGGAGACCAGATACCTGATGGCATATTGATGACATTGGACCACTTCCATTTTAGAAACACTCCTATTTTTTTCTACTGGAATACATGAGAATTCTGGTTGTCTTCCCAGCCTACAAAGCTTCTGCCCACATCACTACCCAAACTCTCAGAGAAACTCTTATTTACTGTCATGGTATTTCACACAGCATTGCTTCTGACTAGGGAACTCATTTTACAGCTAATGAAGTGGATCAGTGGGCTTCTGCTCCTGGGACTCACTGGTTCTACCATGCTTCCTATCATTCTAAACCATCAACCTGGTAGAAAGGGTAGAATGACCATTTGGAGATCAGGATTTGGAGTCAGGAAAACCTGGCTATGAATTCTGTCTCTCATATGTACAGCTGTGATACTGGGCACACTCAGTCTGTGTTTCCAGATCAAACACAATGCATGCGAAAAATGTGGTGGTTACTATCTCACTCGATGCCTAATTACACATACCCAAAGAGTAGACCACTTGGATGTTCGTCATACTGTTTTTTTATAGTCGTAAAATAATTGGAAACTAATTAAACTAGCCATTTTGAGGATTGCCTTTGAGGATTGTTGAAATTGGGAGTTATCTCAAACTTAGACTGTATCCATTTAAAAAATGCTATGTATTATATCTTAAAAGAATATCTAATAAAATGGAGGGATTCTTGCCACACTCTTAGGAGGAGAAAGCAAATTATAAAATAGTATCTATGAAAAGATGCTGTTTTAGTGTTTTTTTAAAAATATATACATTATACATAAAACTAATGCTTGAATGATATCAAATTTAATGGACATAATTACTAGTCTCTCCGGGAAATGGAGAGTCAGTGGTTTTCACTTTCTCCTCTTGTTTGTCCATCTTTCCCATATTTGTTTTAATGATTACCTACTGCATTTGGACTATATACAAAAAAAATGTAAAGTCCCCTCCAAACCCTTGTTTTACTACATTCTCCCATCCAGGCAGGCGTATCCCACATCTGAGGATATACTGACTGATGGAAGGAGATTTCAGCCACATCACTTCTGTGACTTCCAGGTCATGAGCCTTCCTTGGCACCTTTCTATCCCTAGCCAGGCAGCCTGCAGTCTGTATGGCCTGTGATGGCAGGGAGAGAATTCCCCAACTGCTCCTTGACAGAATGGCAAAATGTTGCAGCAGCCCCCTCCGTGGTCAAGACCAGTTATACCGTATTCACAGCAGCCAGCAGTACATGGCATCCTGGGCCTGTGCGTATTGGCAAGGTTCACAAAGACACTGGACTTCAGTCTGGCAGATTGAAAATATTTTTCAGTGGAACCCCAGCATTTGACTGGAAAAACAATAATATTCCTTCTCTGGATGTCAAACATCCGGATAAATAGAGGCTTTTTTCCCGCCTTCTCTCTTCCCCAAGTGTTACAAAGGATGCTCTGACATAGGTTTTTGGACGGGGCTCTTCTAGTCAGGGTGAGGGCCAACTTGGGCCACAAGAGTGCTTATTTTTAAAAGGAGAGGGAAATATGTGGCCCATCACAGGTTTGCTCAAAGGGCCTGGCTTCCTCAGGAGAGAGGGTGTGGGCTAGTGGGACCTGCCCCCTGGGCCTTGGAGGATTCAGAGTGGTGTGGTGGGCATCCAAACTCTTCCTGGGGCAGGGCTGGACTGGGAAGGTGCCTAGCATGGAGAACCCCCAGAGCTGGGATTGAGGGAGCAGCTGGTCAGGGTACAGCATGGGGGTGAGGAACAGAGGAAGGTTGAGGGTAGACATTGATGAAAGGACTCCTGATATTTGCATTGAACTGGAAACCAAACAGACTACCAAGTCACAGAATGCCAATGTTACCTAGCAGCCAGGCAAATCCAGTCAGTTGATTCAATCCAGAAATTAAATGAAGGCATTCTAAACAAGTGCTTTCATCAATGTAACTGGCATTTAGGGGTATTTCTGGGTAAGAAGGTAGAGGGAAGAATAACCCTAAATCTTTCTCAAGTTGTGAAGTGAATCAGGGAACCCTTTCATATCCTTTAGGTTCCATTGAGTACCATCCTAACCACGGTCAGCCAGCCACCCCAGGCTGGACTCTGTTCCCAGCTCACTTCCTAGCTCGACGCTGCAGCATAGCCTGCTTCTTGATGCCTGGCCACACGACCTGGACTTCTGGATTCCTTGCCTCAGTCAAGGGGGGAAAAAGTAGCTTCTTCCGATGCTTCATCCAGATTCAGTTCATCCTAAACCAACTGGCTCTGTGGAGTCTGACCTACATACTATCTTTTCCTCTGATGGAACGTGGTGGCCAGACCCATTGCAAAGTCATGGGTTCACACTAATTCTTCACAGCAGAACCTCTCAAATATCCATCTGGTATAGATGAATAAACTCAAAATGAAGACTCACCTGCTTTGATTTGATGGGATAAACTTGAGCCTCTGACTAGAAGCTCTTGACAAACCTAAAACAGGGCCTCTCTGTTTAAATGGATGGGTTTTAACCCAACCCCAGCAGTGTGTGGGAGCTCCAGTCTTCTGCAAAGACTCCATCACTGAGCACTGTTGATTCCACTGCCAGTATGCCCCTTGCTCTCCACCTCACTGCCTCACCTTGCTTCAAGTCTCCTCTTCCTTCTGTCTGGACCACTGCAGTAGCCTCTTTCCTCTTTCCACATTGCTTGCTGTAGAGCAGTCCCCTGTCTACGACTCACCCTGCTCTACCACAGCTCTCAGAGTAAGACCCAATCTCCTCACGTGGTGCCTGCCATCTTTCCATTGCCTACAGCTCACTTCCACTCACAGTCCTCTCTGTGAAGTCCACACTGACCTTCTCCATGTCTCTGGGTGCTCACCTCCCTCCTGCCTCAGAGCCTACCCCAATATAGTTCCCACCACTAGAACAGCCTCTTCATACTGGGCTGAACTTCTCTGAAGTCCTACCTCAGAGAGGCTTTCTCTGACCTGAGCTAACAGAGCCTCCCCTTCACCCCCATCACCTGTGCCCCTGGCCCATCTGCCCAGTGTAATACTCTTTGACCCCTCATGGCACTTACCATTTTTGACAGTGACTGTCTAGTTGGACATTTGCTTGTTTAATAGTTCCTTGACCACTGGGGCATGAACTCCATTAGGGCAAAAACCATGCTTTGCTCATCCTTATGTGGCATTATCCACAAAATAGAGGTTCAAGTGAGTGGATAAGTACAGAAGAGAGAAGGAGGGGTACAATAGGCAAAGAGGTCCAGGGAACAATGTGATTTTATCACAACGTGGGGCACCCTGAACTTGAAGTCCCTAACTCACAACTGGACTTGTGTGACTTTGGACAAATCTTTTTACCTCACCAAGCCTCAGTTTCCTCATCTTTAAAACAGTGATTATAAGAACTTCTTCCTAGGTAGTTTTGCAGACTGAAGGTAATATATTTGGAGAGTCTGCTAATGCTTAGCACCAAACAGGGATATTTATTTCTCCAAAAAGCACATGTTGAAAGTATACAGTAGGTCAGATGTATGCTGTTGCTTTGGAGTTACGCAGGCCCTGCACTCAAGGGAGATGCCACTTAGGGGCTCTCTACATGACGGTAACTCATAGTTATAGTACTACTGCTACTACTATTAATAATAAACAAAATGTTAGGAAGTTCTCTAGCCAGAGTGAATAAGCCAAGCCCCATGGAAGCCTGCCTGGGAAAACCAGGAGATGAGAGAAGGGAACAGGGTGTGAAGAAAAAATACAGAAGTGAGTGGGTAGTTTACTATAAATTGTTCTTTGATCCTTCTTTCATGGTTGGCTTAGATTTTCCATTTAACTGAATTCAAGAATTCTCTGACTAAGGTATTCATTCACGGAATGGATATTTATGTGTAAGTTGCTTCCGGGAGGGAGAGGCTTAGGGGAATGCAGCGTGGTCTCTGCCCTCAAGAGGCTTCCAGGGGGATGAGACACTGAACACCATCACAGGCTCTCTTCACAGAGACAGAAGGAAATGGGGCACTCTGAGGCAGACGCAGTGGGCTTTGTGGGAATTCAAATGACATTCCCATATGACTGAATGACACATGAGAAGAGGAGGAGAGAGCAGGAACTAGAAGTTATCTCCTTTAGCAGCACCCTCACAGACACACCCAGAATAATGCTAATAAAATACCTGGGACACCTTGTTGTAGTCAAATTGACACATAAAATTAATCATCCCAAGAAAGGATAGAGGCATGCAGAGGTTCCAGATGAGGGTGGCCAGAGAAAGAAAAGAATATAACCTTCTAACAAGGTCTGCATTCCAGAGTCCAATGTCAGATAACTGTTTCTAAGCCCTTGCTTGCTATTGACACCAAAAAAGTCACAGTTTCCCTGAGCCACAGCTTTCTCGTCTATATAATAGGGACAATAACAACAGCACTGTGTCTCAGCACTGCTGTGATTATTTTGTGTGGTCATCTACACACACACAAACACACATACACACAGGTATCCTGGGAAATGCCTCAGCCATGGGAAGCACCTCCTCAGGTCCTGGTCACCTCCATAGCAGGCCCGTCCTTGCTGCTCTTTGCCGCCAGTAGTGTGGCAGCAGTCACTCATCCTGCAGGGCACATGGTCAGTGGTTGTGATGAGAGACAGTGGTGCCATGTCCTCCTTGGCTCACTGCTCCACACCTTTCCACTGAGTCTGTGGAAGTTAAAAATGGCACTTTCTCCAATCCCACGCCATGCCCATTCCCAGTCAGAGAACTTTCAGGAACCACAGGCATGGCCAAGGATCCTAGCAAGGGTGGTCTTTGGGCTTCAGCTGCCAGAGGTCAACAGGTTGAAGTTGGGCTGAGCAGAGACTGGTGAGTTGTTCTCCCAACCTGCTTTCTCTTCTTCCTGGGTGCATAGCTAGCATGTGCAACATGTGCAACATGTTGTGCAACATGTTCTAAACAATGCAAAGTGTTAGATGTGTACACTTTCCAGGCCAGGCTCCTTCCGCGTTCTTCCACATGATTTTGGAAACCATTTTAAAGATGACAGCCAAAGATGCCCCATGTTTCCTCACCCCCACGCCAACCCCCTATCTAGAACAGCACTGGACTAGTAGATGAGGCCATCATGTTTATTCACTTATTTTGGGGTCTGCTTTCTCAGCAGCAATACTAAACACAGAGAAGGGGAGCCCTGCTTTGGAGGACCAAGACTCGAAGAGTGGTTCCAAATCAACATCCAAGAAGTATGGTCTAAATAGAAAAGCTAAGCACTGTGGGTACACACAGAGTAGAGGACTGGGAGCTGGGCAAAGTAAGGTTAGAAGTGTGGGGACCTGGGTCACAAGGCTGTTGAAGACCTGTTCTCATGAGTGAGCTGACTCCAAAATGGGAGTCCTTGCTCTCACCCTTGGGCCTGCTTCTCATCCAGCTTTTATCTCCCTCTCTGGACCCAGCCCCTACCTGAAGCCTGAGCCTCAGGAATGGGGAATCTACACCATTCCAGTGAACGCTTGGTCCTGACTGATAGCTGCTCCACAGCCTGATGGCCTAACCTGTTTTACAAATGAAGAAAAGTAGACCCAGAAAAATGAAGGGACTAATTCATAAAGCCCAAATTGATCTTTCCACCTGGTCTTGGCCAGGGAGCACAATTTCCAGCAAAATCCTGCCTTTTCAGGGCTCGGGCCAGAGAGAGCCTGCCTGAGGACTGCTTTCCTTCTCTCCCTCTCATCTGGCAAGCTAGATGACCAGGCTTGGCCATTGAGAATGAAAAGGAGCTGGTTTCCTCTGGTCCCAAAGAAAAACAAACCAGTCCATTTTCTGTTGGTCCCAAAGAACTTCCCAGCACCCTGGAGCCAAGCAGACACCAGCCAGGCTGCACTCTGGCCATAGCCACAGCCCCGCTGTGTGGTAATGACTTCTCGGAGGGAGCTGGCCTGGACTCAGACCGCTCCAGGTAGGGGGAGAGGAAGCTGAGGACAAAACTGCTCTTCTCGTAAAGGCCCCATTCTAAAAATAGAGACAGAGTTGGCCTGGTGAGCCTCTGTAGGGGTGCTTGTCTGAGTAGTGTTTTATTTTGGATTCTCCAGAGAAACAACCAATCAAAGGTATTTGTATGGACGTACATAAATATAGATAGATCATAGATCAGCACACATACATATAGTTGTAGATGTATAGATGGAGCGATAGATACACACACATACACACTAAGGAATTGTTTCACGTGGTATGGAAGCTGAGCGGTCCCATGACCTGCAGTCAGCAAGCTGGAACCCAGGGGAGCCTATGGTGTAAGCTCTAGTTTGCATCCAAATTCAAAGACAGGAGACAACCTATGTCCATTTTCAAGATGGGCAAAGACAGCAAAATTTCCCTGGCTTTACTTTTTTGTTCTTTTTTTAAATTTTTTTTTAATTTATATATATTTCACATCATTTCAGTCCCTGGGGGTCACCCACCACCTCCCCTCCCTGCCTGCTCCAGCTGGTCCCCACTCTCTCCTTGTGTAGTTTCATTTGGTTGACCACATAGTAGTGAAACCATTTGGTTTCTGTCCCTTTCTATCTGGCTCGTTTCTGCTAGAATGATTTCTTCTAGGTACATCCAGGTATCCATACATTCATCAAATTTGTCATTTTTAATTGATGAGTAATACTCCGTTGTGTATATATATGACATCTTTTTCATCCACTCATCTGTTCTGGGGCATTTGGGTTGTTTCCATGTCCTTGCAATTAAAAAATACTTTTTTGTTCTTAATGACACAGGGTAGAGACGCAGTTGAAAATTGAATAGGCACCCAAATACCCTGGTGGGTGGGGTCTGGGAAAACTGTGAGAGAAAATGGGAAGCGGGAAGAAAGGATGGAGATAAAAGGAAGGAGCAAGGGAAAAATAAAGAGGAAAGGGAGAGGGAGATGAGACTGGTGGACTGAGAGAACATGCCCATGTAGCCTGGCCAGTGTAAGCCCCCAGGAAGATTGAGCTGGAGGTGGCAAGGAGCCATTGTGCCCGGCTGAAGAGTGACCGGTGTGGAGAGTGTGGCACCGCAGTAAGGTGGCATAGTGAGCTGGTACCTGGAGATGGTCAGGTATTTGGAAAGCTGATTTGTGCATCAGCAATTGTGGAAAAAGTTTGAAGCACCTTGGAGAAGTGGAGCAGCTTGGAACACTGGAGAGAGAAGAAGCAAAGAGAAGATGCCAGAGAAAGACTGGACATTGCAGGGTGCCTGCTGGTTTGGAGGGGTGCCATCTTGGACACATGTTTGGGACTTTCGGACTAAACAGTACTTGGGGTGAAATTACTGGCCACTTGTGGCATTAAGGACATTTCATTTTCCTGGTTAGTCTCCCTTGTTAATAAAACCCTGTTGTTAAATTGCTTTGTGACTTTGGCAACTGCTACATGTGGGTGATGTGGACCTGTGTTTTGTTGGTTGGAGGCTTCTGTTCTGCCCATTTTTGACCCAATTTTATTTTCAGGCCTCCAAGGGATGTGGTGAGGTCTATCACCCAGGGGAGGGTGTTCTGTTTACCTTAGTCTACTGATTCAAAGGTCTATCTCCTTTAGCAGCACCCCCACAGGCACACCCAGAATAATGTTAACAAAATATCTGGGTACACCACAGTGCAATCAAATTGACACATAAAATTAATCATCACCAGAAGGGATAGCACCTTGCAGAGGTTCCAGATGAGGGCAACCAGAGTAAGAAAAGAATGCAAAGTAAGCCTTCTAACTAGGTCTGCATTCCAGTAAGATCAAAACCTTCAGCTTCTGAAAACTATGTTAGGATAAGGAAGGTTGTAAGTAACTGAATACTACCCTTAAATCTAGATAGATCAGTAAAGGGAATTGATTGGTTCCTGTACCTGAGAATTTCAGAAGTGTGAGCTTCACACAAGGCTTAATCTAGTAGCTCAAGTGTGTCACTGAGAATCCAATTTCTGTCTGATTCTTCTGTCCTCCATGAACTGATTCGATTGTCAGATGTATCAAGAAAGACATAGGCTGGGCATGGTGGCACATGCCTGTAAGTGGCAGCCTAGGAAGGCATGACTGGGGCCAGGGATTGCGGTTCGAGTCCTGCCAGGGAAATGTAGCGAGACCTAGTTCCAAAAAAATATAGCTGGGCGTGGTGGTGTGCGCCTGTAATCCCAGCTACCTGGGAAGCTGAGGCTGGGGATTGCTTGAGTCCGTGGTATCCCATGCAACGTGAGCCTGCTATTCCACAGGCAAAAATAGCAAGAACTAGTCTCAAAAAAAAAAAGTTATAAAGGATATCTAGTTCATTGAAATTTCAGATTAACAATATATTTTTAAGTATAAGTATCTTTATATTTATATTTTTAGTATAAATATCTTGAACATTTTATACTAAAAGTTGTTTATATGAAATTCAAGTTTTTCTGGGTATCTTGTCTTTTACCTGACTACCCTATCTCAAGACTAGTGTTCTCTATCTCTCCCTTCCATCTCTTTCCTTCTTCTACTTTTCTCTTTCTTTGGCAGCTCCTAAACTTGAGAGAACAGTTCTTTCCAAAATCTCCTGCAAACACCTTTTTGTAGCTTTTTGGTCTGAAATGTCTATTTCTAAAGCTATTTCTGTGACTAAAGAATAGGATCAACTTACAGGCTTGGTAATAGGTTCAGAAGTCTTTTGGGAAAGAATAGGGAGACTATCCACTACAGAGGACTTAACAGCATTAAGCACAGAATCCAAAGCTAGGTGGGGTCCTGAGATTCACTTAGTTCAACCTGTCTGAATCCCCTTTTAATATCCCAGTTTCTGTATTTATAGCCCCACTGACAGGAAACTTGTTTTCTTCTAAGAAACTCATTCCATCATTGGACAGTTCTAGCTAACATTTTTTTCCTTGTATCTTCCATTCATTGCTACAGGTGTCGATAGGACAGTTTTCCAAGGACTGGGCTATACAAATTTGTATTATTTGCCCCATTTTTGTCTCCCCACACCTGTGAAATAAGCTAGTCCATTTTAATGAAAACTTTAATGAAACTTGGGAATTAAGCCACTCACCCCGGTTACAGCTTGTGGTGCAGCTGGATTTGAGAACAGATCTGCCCTGCTATCTCACCCACTAGTCCTCCACCATGAGGAGCAACAGCAACCTTTCAAGTATCAGGTGACAGTGTCTCAGCTCCTTTTCTCTCTGGAGACCTTGCACCTTAAAGTTGGTATCCCAAATTGGCGTTGCTGCTCAGATGTGGTCAAGGGTCAAAGAAGTAATGGAGCGGTGAAGCAGAACCTTAGGGCCAGAGACCTCAGTTTTTTCATTTGCTTGTCAAAAGAGGTTGAGCACTTGGTATGTGCAGAGACCGTATGAGGCAATGGAGAAAGAGCCAGAGCAACCATGAGTGAGAGGAAATAGAAAGGGAGAGGACATAGTCTGTCAGCATGAAGGGGAAACATGTGAAATCAGTAATGACAGTAAAATATTATATACATAAGCATCTGTATGCTTATATGTGTGTATTTGTATGAATGTTATGTCTTAAATAAACCACCCCCATGTTCTTGGTTCTCAGTATGAATAGAATGCTGAGTCTGGAAACAGGGAAGTCAAGGGGGAAAGGACACTTAGGTAGAAGGAGCAGTCAAGATCAAGCATAAGGAGGTGAGTCCTGCTTTGGAAGGAGGATTAAAGGCACATCTAGACATACCAGTGGGGCTTTCACCATGTGAAGGACTTTTGCTTCCTTCAAAAGTTGGGACTCCAAGCCGGTTGGGGGCTCCCATCCTAGAACCTAATACTGTTTCTGCAGAAAATATTATACATTTCAGCAACTTGGTGATTCATTCCCACAGAGGAAACTGGTATGGGCATTTGAAAACATCATCAATGGGCAAAGGACGCAGGCAGTTCACACAAAAGGAAATACAGTTAGTAAACAGACTTGTTCCACGGTCAACCTGGACAGTAATCAAAGAAATGCAAATTAGATAACTGAGGTGCACATTTCCACCTATTAAATTAACAACCATAACAAAAAGGTCTAGATGATTGTGTTCCATTCTGGCGAGGTCTGGGGGGATAGCAGCAGCTGCAACACTCTTGGAGGCAAGACCAGCGAAATTATCTGCAAGGCTCAGGGTAAACTGAAAACACGGGGTCTCTCATTCCCACATTATTAAGAATTTCAAGAGAGCAGCAGCAGAGTACTAGACCAAATGCTGGGCTCTTCTGTGTTCTCATTGGAGGTTATACAACTGAGGAATAGCTCTGCCACAGTAGAAGAGGGCTTCTACCCAAGACCCTTCTACCCAAAATTAATCTATTCATCTGTTTCTGACAACCCCCTACCCACATACTCGGAGATCTTAGTTTTGATTGTCTTGTCTCTTTTGACATTCACCCTCTTGACCTTTTCTCTAGTTTTCCCATCAACATTTAACATATATGTAAATTCTCTTTTTTGAAAAAAAAAACAAAACCCTCAAGCTCTCACCACACCCCTTTATTCTCCCACTGCCCCATCTCAGTCATTCTTCCGGAAAGTACAGTATAGACATGTCATCTCTGTGCCCTTGTTTCTTCTTTGTTTCTCATGCTGCTTTCTCTACATCATCAGGTCTTGCTAAAGTCACTGTTGGTCTAAAACTATTTGCTGGATTCTCCTAACAGCCTTCAATACCGGTGACCACTCTCCTTCCTGTAAACACGCCCCCCTTCTATGAAAGCACATCCTCTTGGTTTTCCTCCCATACTTCTTTTAGTCTCCTTGGCCAGATACCTTTCTGGTTAGTCTCCATTCACCCCCAGTATTTGTCCTTAGATAAGTTTCTCATGCATGTGGCTTTCATCGCTGGATACACTGATGACTCAAAGTTCATGACCCTAACCCAGACTCTGAAGTTCAGTCCCATGGTACAACTACCCACCTGACAGTGCCTCACCCCAGCCCTCCTCCTCTGCCAGCGTTTCCTGTCTTTGTGAATGGCACTGCCATTCATCCTGTTTCTTACACCAAAAATCTAACACTTGGCCGGGCACGGTGGCTCGTGCTTGTAAGCTTCAGCCTATGAAGCGGCCAGGGCTAGGGATCGCGGTTCGAGTCCAGCCTGGGCCCGTAGGGAGACCTAGTTCCAAAAAAAATAGCTGGGCGTGGTGGTGTGTTCCTGTAATCCCAGCTACCTGGGAAGCTGAGGCTGGGGATTGCTTGAGTCTGTGGTACCCCGGGCAATGAGAGCCTGTGGTTCCATGGGCAAAAATAGCGAGAGCTAGTCTCAGAAAAAAAAAAAAAATCTAACACTTACCCTTCAAATTTCCTACTCCCTCCTCTTCTCTCCCACCACATCTTAAACCCACTACCAAGTCTTCCCAACTTTACCTCCTCAATATTTCCTGAATGCGTCCCCTGCCCTTCACCGGCCTCCTTAGTCTGTCTTCTAAGTAGCTCTCCTTACTGATCTGAATACTGCAGCTGCTGCCCACAAGTCCCCTGCAACCCTGCTCCAGCACCCTTGCCACCCTTGCTCTACATAAGGCAGCCAGAGTGAGTGTTTCAAAGCACGTATCTGGTGCAGTTGCTCTCACTGCTCTTGGGATAAAGATAAATGTCCTCCTTGGCACAGGCCCTGCCTGGTCTTGACACAGGTTCCCCAACTCCTTGAGCCCCAGCTATTATGGTCTTCTCAACTCTCCCAGAAGGCATTTGTATTAGCTGCCCCCCACTGCCTACAATGCTGTTCTTTCCCCCCTTTTGGTATAATCAGCTCCTAGTCATCCGTAAGGTCCCAGCTCAATCATTTTCCTTAGGAAATCCGCCCATTAACCACCAGGGAAAGCAGGGCTCCACCAAGAAATGCCTTTTATAGTTCCACATCTCTCTCTTAAGTAATGCTTGACCTGGCAACAATGTTGTCCATCTGTGTGATGACCTGATTGACTCTTTCCCCAATAAGATGGCAGGACCTGAGTGTAGCTGGTATGTCCTTCCTCACCATTGTAACCCAACTCTTAATGCCTGGCAAGAACAAGCACCCAATTAATAGTTGATGACTGAATGAATGGAAATCCAACTAACAATGTATTTTGAAAGGTATGGAAATGTTCATTTATTTTGATTCTATAATCCCACTTCTAGGAATCTATCCCATGGTAGTAGTACAAAGGAAAGAAAATATTTTACACTTGATGTTAACTACAACATATTGTGTTGAACATTTTCCCTTAAACATGTAGATGTCCAGCAATAAAGAAAGTGTTACAGTGCTAGAGTCTCAAAAATAAACAATATGGTCATTACAAACAATTGTGAAAGCTAAGTAGCAACGTGGAAAACAGTTTACAATGTTACAATTGTTTTACAAAAGCTGTATGCAAAATTAGAGTTTTACTACTATGTAAAAATGTTTTATACATGCAGACAAGTTCCAGATGGGAACAAGGAAAAATAAATGATTTGTCAAAAAAAGTGGATCATGATTGAATTTTTCACTTCATTTTGATTTCTTTTAGTGTGGTTATATTGTTTTGCTCAAATAATACTTGAATGCTGTTGTGAGTTTCATCTAGCAATCATAGGTTGAATAAAACAGTCATGTTACGTTAAGGCTCCATTGAAGCACAGCTGCCTAGGAAAGAATATTATTTTAGAAGAAACTTATTAACTGCTTATGAGATAGAGTCCACGATATAACTTATGTCTGTAACTGTGTATGTGTGGACATACCTATGTTTGGTTTCCCTTGGGTAAACAGTTAGGCGTGGCCTAAATGGACTAGTTAGAAGTTATGGGTTCAGCATCCCCTCCCCCATTTCACTGTGACCCAGTTTTTAAAAGTATTATTTTCTTTCATTTTAAATAACAATCATTTACTGTTGGTTCTTGAGCATGTAGAGGTGTAGGGTGATGATTCCCTGAGCAGTCAAAGATGTACATATGGCTTCTGACTCTCCACATCTTTGTTATCAGCTTTTGTTGACCTGGAGGGTTAGGATGACATACATAGTCAATTAACACACAGTACAATATCTTATGGTTTATATACTGTATTCTTAAAGTAAAGAAAAGAAGATGTTATTAAGAAAATCCTAAAGGCCAGTCATGGTGGCTCGTGCCT